>JBAGKK010495944.1:0-15271 GCA_037177015.1 Euceroptres primus
TGGCCGCGGTGTGCACCGATGCATACAAAGCTTGCTATGCCATCTATTGTAAAACGCTACGAACTTATGCACACACCTAATATATTCCTGTCTCTCTCACTAGCACGGAAATCATATTCCCATCTTTCTCATAACCGCGTTCCGTAATACTTGAACGGCCCCTTAGAGATAAGTTCGACCTGTCCCTTTTTTAAAACTATGCTCCGTGCTTACAAAACACCAAAGATTAAATTCTTCCTTTTCCAATTCATTTTGCTAGGTTGCTGCGGAGTCGAATAGCTGCACAGATTTAAACAAATATGGCCAATGAGGGCTTTGAAAAAACTATAAAATTAAATTTATTGACGAATGTACTAGCTTATTTCTTTATAAGGTATTAAAACTAAGGGAACGGGCAGGATTTACTTAAATTTAAAAAATTAGTTAGCATCGCTCTGCTCAAAATGGTCCTCAAACTCAGGGGAACGGTTACTGAAAGTGGGAAGAGGTTTGTCAAAGCTTGGATTGTTTTTCAAAGATTGTAGGAGGGCATTGTTTCTCTCGCTCAGTTCTAATAAGGTCTTAGCAGCGTCGGGGATTGAAGTGTTTTGATTAAGCAAAGAATATTTATACTAGATTGAAAGATGAGAAGGGGACGAAAGTATCCCATTGCAGTCAAACTGTTCTCAGCCTCAATGAAGTCACAATTATTGAGGTATCTATCAAACTCGAATTTTCGGATAGGGCAATTCCTAGAGGAAGCTGGATGTTTTCCCAGACAATTCGCGAATTTGGCGGGAAGAAGTTTATTCTGACAGCGCTCCGTACGATGAGACTCGGCGCAGAATTCGCAATTTGGCCTAGAACTTTTGCACTGGGTTGAGATGTGTCTAAATGCTGACAGAAAAAGCATCTTTTTGGGACAAGGATCATTGGAATGAGATAGTAAACAGCTCTAGAGAACAGGATCATTATGGGAACTCGTGATGTTTCAAAGGAGAATTCTATCCTTTCTGAAAGTGAATCATGATCATTGGTTCTACGTCGAATGGAGATAACGATTAGCCCAATCTCAGAGTCCAGGCGAGAGAAAATTTCAAGAACCGTGTATTTTCGTTTAATATTATCTATGAAGCCTTTTTTCCTAAGGAGCGAGGGGGAATAAAAACCAGGTAAGCCCGGCGCAATTCTTCTGAAACTAGTAAAAGATTAGCTTCCTTCGAATCTTCTCAAAAATTTTAACCTGGTTTTGTTCGCTATTGAAAATCTTGTGCTCGTCCTTTATAAGCAGGTTTATCTTATCTGCCAAAGCTGAGCAGACGTATTTGCCCAAATTCAGTCTCTAAAAATTACTTTCCTTTATGGCCATAAAAGGAGGGGGAGAAGAGGGTGAGAACCTAATTTAAGTTTTTATAGAGTCTCTCTAGTTTAGAACAGATCCAAAGATGGAGGAGGAAGAGGGGGGATTGACCGAGCTTGAACTTGACCAACAGAAGCGTTACAATTCTGCGAACCCTCTGCTAGTTAGGAAACATTTAACTCAAACAACTCCTAAACTTACTCACATTACAAAAAGTATGTGAATCAGTAATAAAACAAGAAATAAAAGAAATATTTGTTAGTTAGAAGCTGAGTAAGGGGCTAATTGAGCAAGCTTGACGAGAAACCACAGGCCCGCTCTCCGCCTGAAAATTCAAATGGCCTTATGAGAAACATTCAGTATTAGAAATTAATCAATTTTCGAATCGTGGAACCAAAACAATCTAATCTCAAAAATAATAGTCATGCAAAATCATGAAGGAAAAATTCCTCGGAATTTGGTCATTTATACAAACAGCATCAAAATAAATTAAATTCGTGGAGGAACAATTAAAATAAAATCAAATATACTAAGGCAACCAAGGCACTGCCCAAACAAAGTAATTAAGAAAATAGGATAAGAAAGATAGGAAGCTGCTAAATGGAGGCAAGCGAGAAAAGAGCAAACAATAGATTGGCGAAGGTTAAGAATATACTTCGTTGACCGATGTTTACATTGGATGATAAAGACGAGTAGATCCAAGCCGAGATAACCGTGGTCGATTTTAAGCTGACAGCTTTCTCTCCGTTACGGAAAAATTAAAGCTTATACCTCGTTGATGTAAAAGTTTGAATGGTTTGCCGAAAAGATGTGTCACCAGAATAATAGTTTGAAATGCACTGCGATGTTTTATTGCAGATTATATTGCAGGTCCGCCAGGAAAGGTCAGAAGAGAACTCGTGGCTGGAAACTCTATGAATGCCAACAGGTTACTGGATCCAAAAAAAAGTTCGCAGCTTGCCAGACAGATTCTTAATTTGGCCGAGAGGCTAAGTCTTTGTTCTTCTTCTTAAAACACACTTTCACATAAGCCACGCAAAAAGCGAAGGCGAGAGAGAACCTCGTAACTCAATTTACCTTTGAAAAACGAAAACTAATTCAACACTAGAATAAAATCGATCCGAACTCTACGACAGACCAGAACGGAATCAATGCCATCACCTATTTTAGTACGTAGAGAATCCTAGGATCTTTCTATTCATTAAAATTGAGTAGGGTCACTTTACCAGTTGAAGGTAGTTTTTTTTACTCAAAATGTGTTGGGCTTTCATTCTTTCTCTTAAAGCGTAAAAAATCCTATAATTTTTTCCATACTTTATAGTTGAATAGTTTGATTTTCGGTTGAGGGTAGTTTTTAGGGAGTTGTAGATTAGTCTAAGGGTGGTGGGCTTACTCATAGGATCTTTCTGAACAACCGCTCTCGAGAAAACAATTGTTTTTAATTTTTCTTTCTACCCCAATAATTCCCATAAAAATTTTTTTCTTAACTTTACATCAATGACAACTTATATTAAAAATTTCAACTAAATCCCGGCGGGGACAGCATATGCATGCTTATCCTGATATGCCCTTTGAAAGAGGAGTTTAGACATTTTACACGGAAAAGAATCATGATTTCTTTTTTTCAGCGGTGAAAGTTTAAATGTGGAAATTTCGAAAGAAGATGCCAAAATAGTAAAATTAATTTGTTACGAAGACAATTAAAAACTGTGTCTGAAATGAGATATTCATGATATTTGGTAAAGAGATTTTAGTGCATACCTAATACTGAAAACATTTATACATTCTAATCGAATTCAAGCAGAAGTCTTATCTTGCTTTCCACGCAGAGGTTAAATAGAAGCAAAAATCAGATAGTGTTCGATTTCTCCCAAGCCTCAATTCTCTTCTTCTTCTTTTGCTTCTTCTTGTTTGTGGCTTCTAGCTGTTTAGCAATTAGCCGTAACTAAGCCTTGATTTTCCAAAGCATGTTTTGACTCAGATGAACCTAAGTTCACAGCGAAATGACGTAGACACAGATTATGATTTAGAAGAGAGACGAGAGGCCGTTCAGTGTCAAGGTGACTAACGTGACCACTGGTGACTATCCTGTGAATTTCAATGTGTATGTGAGAGGTAGAGATAAAAAAAAACATACACTCACTAGTTGGGCAAAATCAAATTCGATTAGCGATTAAAGAATAAAAACAAAAGAAAGGCGTTTTATTGTCAATAAGGAATAAATTATATTTGAATGTCAGTGTATTTGATTTCTTTATTGACTCCTTATTCCTGTATTCGTTATTCTCTTATTCGTTTATCGATCCTATTTTGTGCTATTAACGATTAACTAATAAAGAAAAGGACTGCACGTGCTTTTATTTAGATAAAAATATTTTGCAAGTAGCTTTGGTAATAACGAATATTGTTCACTTTACAGGTTACTTGCAGAGATTTTTTTATGTTGATTTGCAAGCATTTAATGTATTTAGTTTATTAAATTAAATAATTACTTACTGAAAAATGTAGAAAGGAACGATTCGATTATAATTCTCTTTTTTTTATAGAAAGCTTTAAGCTGTCAAATAAACTCCTCGATAAACTGCGATAAACTGGCTATCAGATGTTAAAAATTTCAAGTTGTGCTGACTTCAAATTTATTAAAAATCGAATACAGAATTAATTTTCACGAATGGTGAATGAATTGATCAGCGAATGAAGCGAATCAAGCTGCCGACGAAGGATAAATAATTTAATAACGGATGAAGTGAATCATGAATAAGCGATTACGGATAAAAATTTTATTCGTTCGTCAATCGAATAATTTCTTAATCGAATAATGTCCAACTCTGTCACCTCTCTTCTAAATCATAATCCGTGCCCAAGTCATTTGGTCGTAAAGTTAGATGCATCTGAGAAAAAACATGCTTTGGAAAATCGAAGTTTGGGAGAAATAGAAACCAACAAAAAAGTAAAATTCACATAACATAAGCAGAAGTCGCAATAAATAAATAATTTTAAAAAACTTTAAACAAACTTTTATTAAAATAAAAATGCAAAATATACTGAACAATCAAAAATATTTTGAATAATTTTTTAAAATAATTTTTCTAATAGCTTAGACGATAGTTGCTATAATACGGGCCCAAATAGTTGCCTTAAACTAATGCGTCTAAGAATAAAAGTATGAGTGCTTTCACTCGTTCACTCGCAGTAATTTCAGAACTCGAGGGGTACAGAACTTCAAATTTTGGTGTACACCGATTGCAAATGAATGCAATAATTGCAGGTGATTGCAACTGATTGTTCTGAGTGATCATAGTGATTACAAGGTAAATTGCGAGTAATTGCAGTTGATTTCCAAGTGAATGCGAGTGATTTCAGGTGAATTGAATCTAAATTCCTACCGTATTCAGTGACTTTAGGTGAACACAAGCTGAATTCCAGTGCATAAAAATCAGTATTTGTTAGTTTCACTATATATTTCCCACTGTTCGATGAAACATTGAGAAAAAAATTTTTGGAATTTTGGAAAAAAAATTGAAATAAACTGATATTCTAATCAAAATATTTTTGGTATTATTTTGCATCTACTAGTATTGCAGTACCGTAGAATCATCTTACTTCGAATACTGTTTCTTACTTCGGACACCCATTTATCTATGTTTCCAAATAATAAAATTGAATAATATAAAAGTAAAATAAATTAAAAGCCCAAAGCCTGACGTCACGTCGAAAGTTAATTCTGTATTCAAAAATTAGTATACATCCAAACAAAACAGGTGTCCAAAGTTAGGTGATTGTACGGTACTACTAAATTCTTAACTAATATATTATTGTTGACTTCCAATAATCTTAGGAGTTGTGACAAGGGATTACAAGTACATAACTCTTGCAATCAGCGTTTAAACGTTCTTGTAATTACTTAAAATTACCGTGTAATCATGTGAAATCAAGTGCAACCAGTGGTGGGGGGAGGTCGCTTGTCATCAGGTGGCGCTGAGATCGCTATCGGTCACACGTCAAGCAACGCCCGCAATTCGCATCAGTTTCCGTCCAGGTCGCAACCGGCGAGGACGCGCGCTCTGGCCTGTCACCGCGGCCTTAGGCTCCGCATCAGGCGGTCATAATGCCTGATATCTAAAATCCCGCGTTACCATAGTACTCATTAAATAAAGAAACCCATTTAGTTCATTGCTTAAATTCAGGTGTAGATTACTTTCTCCCGAATCCCGATTTACCAAAAAAACTCTTCCCTTCCAGCAAGTGAGGTTGCCGAACGTGATTGCTGAGGTTTTCGGAGTTTTATCTTGTTCCTCTTCAGGAGGTTTAGTGTTTCTCTCGTTTCTCTTTCCGGAAGATTTGGAGAAGCTCTCGCTTCTCTTCGGAAGGTTCGGAGATCCTTATGTTTCTCCCTTGAAGGTTTAGAGGTTTTCACGTTTCTCTCAGAGGTACGGAGTTCCTCCAGGGAGGTCCAGAGTTTCTTACGTTCCTTCCGTGGAGGTTCGGAGTTTCTTACGTTCCTTCTAGGGAGGTTCGGAGTTCCGCACGTTTCTTCCGAGGAGGTTCGGACTGGCTTGTTCCCTTCCAGAGAGTTTGGAGATTAAGCCTCTCCTCCTCCTCCTATGTCGTTTAATCATCAAATAATTGGCTTATCAATTAGTGTCGGCGGTGGGGGATAGGGTTGTCCTTTCAGAAACGGCGGTGGATCGGCAGGTAAGGATGGAAAAGTAAAGGGGAGACCTGGGGGATACTTGAAAGCAGTTTATTAGAGAGGCTCTTCTCCTGGGTCTGGATAGTAGTGGTAGCTGGGGGCTGCTGAATAGTGGACTCAGGTCGAGCAGATCAGTCGGGAGAAACTGTCGAATTTTCAAGTCGTGCAGCGACTTATATAACCCGCAAGCTAGGTAGGAGAAGCATCGAGTGGGGTGAAGTTAGCACGCGCACAGGTGGATCGATACTTTAGAGGGAAGGAATGCCAGCAACCAACCAACTGCCACTCTGTTCGACAGCCGGTACATTTTGCTGATCGAAATTTAATATTAACAATTAAATCTATCATAGTGAATCTCAGGGAAATTAATCAAAATTGAGGGCGCACAAAATATGCACACATCAAAAAAATATTCACCACGTTATTTGCAGCAGTCTCTAGTATCAAATAACTTTAAGAAAAAATTGATCTTAAAAAATATCATTTAAATAAAGTATAAAATCGTTTAAATTTCGAAAAAAAGACTGCTAGGTAAATCTTATTATCTTTTTTAAATTTTTAACTTACAGGAAATATTATCCATAACATTGATAACCGTTTGTTAATGCATGTGTAAAATCATTCAATTTTAAAAATTCGTTTAAGATTTAAGAATTAATGTATAATGATATCATTGTCTTAAAAATTAAAGAAAGTAGAAGATCGAATCCAGTTACAGATTGAGCCCAAAATACTCGAAAGTTTGCCTTTAAATTATTCAAAAATTCGACTTGAAGTTTCCACCACTGCTCTGAGTGCAGCTCGCAACTTTGAATAAATTAAATTTTAATAATAATAAAATTAAAATAATTTTAATAAAATTCTAATAAATTTCCTTGTGGTTAGACGAGGTTACTGCGCTCGTGCACGAAATACAATCGAGAAAACTTTGAGCTTCCTTGGGTGGAGGTGGAGATCGTGGACGTTTCCGGTCCCCTTTTTGGTGCTCTTCCAGATGATTTTCACGCCACTGTCTATGTACACAGTCCTTGTTGGGAGTGACCTTCAGAGGACTCTTTCCTGAGTCCTCGGAAGGAACAACCTTCGGCTTATGATTTGCGGAGGTGTCCGGTTTCCGAGGTTTTGCTACGGTGTTCGGTTTCGGAGGTTTTGCTACGATGGTAGGTTTTGATAACCTCACCTGGATGAAATTGAGCCTCGGAGGCGTCAGCCGCAAAAGAGAGACTGAGAGGTCAAAGGCGAAGTATTCGTCATCGGAGGAATCTCGGATCGTCGCTGTCGGCGGGAGAGCCGGTGGTGACTTCCTCTAACAGGCGTTGCCAGATCTAGAGTTCAGAGAGCCTCTGTGAATGGTACCGTGCACCAGATTCCTTCTGAAAGGAAATTGACGGCGCAGGTCTGTGTGGCGCTACCTTGGTCAATCGTCGGTATTGGCAGTGTTGGGGCTTTCGGTTCGGACTGACTCTTTGGTGCGGTGACGGTCGAAATCGGCCGGTCTGAAGACGGTGTCGGTGAAAGAGTTGTTAGAGGCTTTTTCTGGAGGCGAGTCTGATCGGCTGTCAGAAGTTTCCGGTCTGCCTTCTTCCGGTTGCGCTTTTTGCGGTCTTGAGGAATGGGTATCACGACATTGCGTTGAACCCCGTACGCTTTTCGGCGGTTCTCCGTGCGTCGCTGGTGCTGACTTAACTTCTCCTTCGGTCCTTAGGTCAGAGAGAAGGAACACGATGGAAGGATGATTAATGAAAATAATAGGATCTCCAATCCTCATATGAGAACAGAAAGATAAGAACAAGAATATCTCCAATCCGGGTGCACAGACCGAAAGAAAGAAGGGCGAAAGCGGATGGTCTCCAATCCTGCGGACAGAATCGGAAGGTAGGCAGACAAAGGAGTATCTCCAATCCTGGTTAAAGGACCGAAAGATAAGAAAGCAAAAGCGATTATCTCCAATCCTGTTTAATGGACCGAAAGGTAAGCAAGCAAAACGATTTATCTCCAATACTGTTTAAAGGACAGAAAGATTAGAAAGAAGAATAGGATTATCTACAATCCTGGTTAAAGAACCAAAAGATAAAAAAGCAGAAGCGTTTATCTCTAATCCTGTTTAAAGGATCAAAAGATAAAAAAGCAAAGCAGAAAGCTGGACAAATAAGCGAGAGTATGACAAGCAAGTGACAGTAGGAAACGAGGTTAAAAAAAAAAGAAAGCAAGAGAAAGGTAAGGAGTCGGATGGAGAGGATCCTTTTAGTGGATACTTACGGTTGCAGGATCAGGGGTAGGCTTGGAAGGACTGAACTTGGCTAGGATGTCGAAACTTGGCGTGCCGATATGAATCGTGCGTAGGGTCACGGGTTGGATGTGACTACAAAGTTTCACGGACAAAGGTTCTGAGTGAGAGGCAAGTCTGCTCGAGTTGCTAGCTAATAGCGTACTGACGGACCGCAAAATCGCTGCGATCAAGTCGACTGGTGAGAGTCACAGCGAGTCACCTCGCGAGAAGCGAGTCAACCGATACCGGCTGTTTGGTCTCGTGTTGACGCGGTAAGGTACCGATTCGTGGCGCGAAGATTTAAAACTAAGTTCTTTGCAAAATGGGTAGTTCACGCTTATTAATATAGAATAAATGTAGTTTACGCTTATTATTATTAAATAAAAGCATGTAACGTGGTGGAAATTAAGAAATAAAAAATTGGCGAACGCCAGCTTCCCAAACGCCAAAACCAAAATTTTTCAATTATCAAAAAAACGACTCTGATCAGAACCTCCCAAACGACACTGAAAAAAAACTTCTCGATCAAAGAAAATAATAATATAGGTAGTGAAAATTAGTATAGTATTCAAATTTAAATTTGAAAAGAGTGAAAAGCACCCACGCTTTTATTTTTAATCATATTTAGGCCCGCATTATATCAACTAACGTATAAGGCCTTAGAAAAATTATTTGAAAAATTTATTAACAATTGTTTTCTTATTTTTAGTATATTTTTCGTTTTTGTTTTAATACAAGCTTGTTAAAAATATTTTTTTTCATGATCGGTAAGTTACAATATACAGGGTGTTTCGCAAGTTATTTCGTTAATTGCAGGGGTGGATAAGAGACGAAAAAACAAGTCAAAAAGTTCTGTTGCAAAATTTTGTCTAACGCACAGTTTTTGAACTAGAGAGGTTTAAAGTGACATGGGAAGTCTTGTGATAATATACAGAGAGAGTTCTTTATTTTTGACACAACAAGACTTCCCATGCAACTGCAAACCTCTCTAGCTCAAAAAACATGCGTCTGAAGAAATTTTGTAATAGGACTTTTCGACTTGGATTTATTTCCACATTTTTTTGGAAAAAATTGAACATGTCTTGGTTGAAATTTCTTCAGCTTAAATGGATGGGAGAAAAGGAAAACACTTGTGTTCTGTGTGGTCTGCAGCAAGCCAGAATAGAGCATTAGTTGGAGGATTGCATGGGTGTAGTTGAAGAAGAAGGAATATCAGTGGAAAGGGCATTGCATGAGAATGGGGGAAAAGAGGTGGTGGATTTGTGGAGGAAACTAAAAAAAGCAAAGAAGGATAAGAAAAAGAGTTACGTAATGCGATAAATAAGGGAGTTATAAATAGGAATTGTATCATTAAAAAAATAGGTTAAAGAACAAAGAAGTACAAAAAAAGCGAGCAAAGCAAGAAAACCGTATATAGAGAAAAGGAACAGAGCGAAAATAGCGAGAGCAGCGAAAAAATTGAGAGAAATAAAAGAAATAGCACATGCGAGGCAGGTGAGATTAACGATGCGAGAAAAATAGTCACGAGAAGTCCACAAGGTAAATGAATTTATTTTGTGAATAAAATTATAATTCTAGATTACCTGTAGAAAAATAAGTATTGTTATGAAAAAAATATAAGTCCTTATTCTGGGCGAGTGGCCGAATAAAATTCTTTCATATATAAAAAGAAGTTCAACCACATGTTCAATTTTTTGCAAAAAAATTTGGAAATAAGAAAATTAAACACTAATTTTTTGAACATTATCAAAAAAATGTCAACTTAAACAATTATTTTTTTTAATCCATAATTTAATATAATTGTTTACTACCAAAAACTGCACCTACAAAAAAGTCTCCATAATTTTTTGCCCATAGAAAATGAAGTCAAAAACTTGGTCAAAATTCAAAACTTTGACCCCGATGCGCAAGGGGTATATAATATTAATATTAATAATAATAAATTATTAATATATTAATATTAATATTAATCAATTTCAAACATTTTTTTCGGCCTTGATTTGTCTTCCCCAAAGGCAACTTTTCCGCAGTGGGCTGTTTTAAGTTTCAAAAATTTTAGTTTTTCGGCCCACCCTCATAGCTATGCGAATGCATTTTTTCAAGACATTGATATAGATGTTCTAAATTATCATTTTAGTAATTATATCTCGAGTCCTCTATAGCTTAGTGGTCAGAGCAGTCGACCGGCAATCCTAAGATCTGGGTTCGATTCCTGGCAGAGTACAAGAGGATGTTTTTTCACAAAAATTTAAAATCTTAAAATTCAAGTGAAGTCGCAGTTGACATTAAAACCTTTTGATTTGTCAACTGATCAGTACGGTAGATTTTAGTTTTGCAGTTCGTAAGTGAGTCTTTATTAAAATATTTTTATCGAAAATCAATGTTTTCATAACTTCATTTTACTAATTTTGTCATCTTCTTAAGAAGTATCCATATTATAACTTTGGCCGCTGAAAAAAATCGGGAGTAAATTGACCATACCCCTTTTAAACTTTGATTATTTTTAAACTCTTAATTTTTAAATATTATGCAGTATGGAAGGCTTTTAATTTTATACTGTGCAAAAAAATTCTAAACATTTCAAAAAAAAAAATACTTAATCTGCAACGCTCTGAGTTTGACAAATATTAAGTTTAACGTCCTGAAAATAAAAACTCTTTGCTTTTTAGATCTTAGATTTTGAAAGCGTTAATTTTAAATGCATTTAAAAATTTAGAAATTATCGCCGATTCGCGTTTAAATAAACAAATCTTTAGAACTTTAAGATTAGAAATTATTCCATATTGCGTTAATTTAATTGTTACATTTCACTTGCCTTAATTTTAGTTTCTCGAGTATCAAAGTTTTTCAATCTGAAATTATTAAGTTTTAATTGGTACAATCAAGTGGGAAAATAGGAGAATAAGCCTACAATTTTACAGAAAAATTATGCTTTCCGTGGAAACGTTATACATTCAAATAAATTTGGGACACTGAAATAGTCAAAGCAATATTATAAAAATTATTTTAAAAAATCAATCCTCAAATTGGACAACAAACGCCATCAAGAGTGGGAAATGGTAACGTTAACGCGTTAATCAATATTTGGTCGTAATTTCGAACTATAAATACCGTTCTGACGTTTTCACCGCTGATGCAATTACACATCAATTCCATGAATGCACGCAAGCGCTCTCTTAGACGAGTACACTCTTCTGCGCTTCGAGGGTCAGAACCGAGACAATCCAAGAGATGTCGTTGAGCCCACAAAAGTGAAAAGTAGCAGGACATTATACAGTATTTAACTGCCTCATCAGAAAGTGTCTTTTGAGGATCACTATTCCTGTAATTAATTATAATTATTTAGATATCTCAATCAAATCTGCATTGCATCACATTCACGATAAGGTAAACTAACATTGACAAATAATCGCTGATGTTTCCGATCAGTGAATCCCAAATCCTGCAGTGATTTAAGTTGTTATGCATGTAAAGGAAAGCAACTTTTTTGAGACACTGTGTAAGATTGTCGAGAAATTCGTCGGGTTCTTCCTCAGTTTGAATGGTAAGTCTGAACTCTTTTAATCTTATTTTGTATACATGGACAATCTCATCGATCAGTAACGAGCGCATAGTATTACACCTGTAAATTATTTTGATTAAAATACTGTATGATTTAAAAAGTTGGTAATTATTCTTCCAGAATGTATACAAACTTGGCGAATATTGCATGACCCTCACTACAAAAGTACTGTAAACTTTTTATCGCAGTATACAGCACGTTAGAGTCATGAACCATTTGTATTATCGTCTGAACTTTGGTCAGTAAGAAATCCAGATTTTCCATTTCCCGAAGTTCAGTGTAGATATCCAAATCCAAATATTGTGGAACAACGAGAAGGTCGGCGAGTTTCTCATGATCAGCGTTATATTTAGACAGTAGAAGGGGCAAAGCTTGGGTAAAATGTTGCGTCAATCTCTGCTTGTCTTCTAGAACTTGTTGTTCTTCCCTTCTTGACATCTTATGCCTGACACCTCGGCTCTCCGGAATTTCTCCTAAAAAATATAAACAGCCATTATAATTAAGACCCTTTTTTATACTAATTCATATAAGAATAATAATTTATGTTAATTATAATTCAGTTTTGAGGTTGCTATAGAATTATAATTTTAATTCTCTGATCTTCATTAACTCCTGAAGATCAGAGAATTAAAATTTAAATTTAAATTTAAAGCCGTTTTTTAAATTTTATTGTAAAAATTCTGCAAATTGGTAATAAACTTTAAAAACTCGTAAAGCCTTTAGATTTTACAGGGGAAAAAACACGAAAAAAGAGAAATTGGCACCAAATAATAGTTGAAACATTTCTTAAAATAATATTAATGACATCACAAAGATTAATATACAATAATTAATTTAGCGTCCAGTTTTCAACTGTTCTAATGCCCAAATCTTCTTTCAATTTCTCCAATTGTTACGAATGAAGTTGTTAATTAAGTAGACACATGAATTGTCTAAATAAGTAACTCCCCTTCCAACCCAAGTAGCGAAATTTACGCTCTTCCTGGTCGAGGTAATGGTTCTCACTCCTATCAGTTAAGGGTTACGATCGAAAACTAAATGCTTTCTCTCCTACTTATCTAGGGGGAATTATTTTTCAGCTGCTCCAACTTTTTAATTCATGTCTTTTGAACGCCTTCAAATTTTCAGAATTTGTTAGACTATATGACGATAGTTCAACCTCCAATTTGTAGATTTCTAATGCCATCCCTTTTAAAACTACAGGAGGTATAAAATAACTTTTTTTCTGTCAATGCTATTTGAAATTTTAAAAATGAGTTTGGATGGGCTTTTAAACCTTTTCAACCCTTTAAATTAATTTTTTAATTGTTTAATTTTTATAAATAAATTGCGAAGTGAAATGTTTATTTAACCTTTCTTTCCACTCGGGCCCTTTCGGTTTTTTAAACTAGATTAAAAAGAAAGCTTGATTTTCTTGCAACAAATCCCTCTAACGGCAAGTTGAAAGCCCTAATATTGTCCGAGATATACGGCTTGGTCCGAGCGAAGCTCTCACCAGCGCGATCTTTAACGCCTGCACCGGTGTATTCAAACGGCCATTCTTGTTTTCTACAAATCCTATTCAAAATGTTAAAAGTGAGTTTAAAAAGTCTTTTTATACTCCTTCAACCTATCAAATCCTGTTTTTAAAAGGTTTAATTTCTATAAACAAATTGCGAAGTGGAATATTTTTTAAAACTTTTTTTGCCTCTCGGACACCTTTGTTTTTATTTAAACTAAGATAGAAAGATGCAGCGAGTTGAAGTTAAAGAACTAAAATTTGTCAAAAACGGATATTACGACGATCTTTCTCACACGCTATCTCAGCCTCTATTTATCAAAAATACTTCAAATAGAGCTTACTAGACGCAGAATTTAATAAGCTTTCCACTTCTTTTTTAGAAATCTCTATACCTTTATTTCTTGATGAGATATCGACCATAAAATACAGGCATGTTTTTAACCCTCTGATGGCGTACATTTTCTGGCGTCCCGTTCTTGGCGCACCTGGGTGTGTAGCCACCCATAACTTATTTCAGAGATGAAAACTATTTAAGATAGATATTTTTTAACTTTGCAGGGGTACAGCTGTATAAGTTTGGCATTGATATTTTAATAAGGTAAAAGACCGTAAATGTTTAAACAAAATAAATTTCCAAAAATGATCAAAAATGGAAAAAATCGCGCTTTTTAGTCGTAGTTCCTTAAAATTGAGTTAAGTTGGAAAAACCAAAGTGATTCATAAGCTGTAAACTTCCGCCTATAAGATAGTATTAGCAGTTTTTAAGTCGTAAAAAAAAGTATATTTATTTTGCAATCTAAAAATAGCGAATGTGGGTGGGGGAACTGGTTCAGTAAATATGAACTTCTTTTTTTAAATTGCGTATAATTTTAGTAAAATCAATGCAAATATATAAAAAAATGTAATTTTAAAAGAAAAACAGACTTTTCTCTTATTCTACTATACTTATTCTACTAGTCAGAACAGTTTGTAGAAACGGAGCAGCGATGCTGGTTACATATAGGAACCAAGCAAACAATTGGCTAGAACGCGCTTCAAATGCTTCTAACTCGAACTGGTACAGATTACTGACTAAGGATCTATGCCTGTCAGGTAGGCCCTATTTTTACCCTAATTTACCGACTCTTAGCCGCACTCCCCCCTTCCTACACTTTCCACAATTTTCACTTTCATACTACTTCTCGATGGCTGCGCACCCAGGGCACCAACAGAGGGTTAATACGATTTTTGTAAGTGGACTCGCAATTGTGACCGGTAGTGTATATTGCTGTCATTTTCACACTCATGAGCCTATCCTGCAGCCCACTCGCGGCCACCCTGTATATGAACGCGAAGACTCATTTCTATTGTAAGACGCGGAGGCTCCAACAGAATTTAGTATAATCGACTTGCCGCTCCTTCTGTGAATTTACATACCTTCTACCGATTCGTACATGCACAGTCAATAAACAGACGAATTACCAACCAGTTTAAGTCTTTTAATTATTTTGCAAAACCTAGTTTCCCAATAACCTATTTTTTTGTGTAGGACAATCGTGATGCGACTTGCCATTACATCAGAATCCGCACAGTTGAACGAAGAGAAACTTCATCGAGACCCTTCCCCATGTGTGTCAAAAGTGACCCAAATACTGAGATATCAACGTGAGAAAAGTTTCTGTGCCGAATAGTTTTCAAAAATTTCTTAAATTCTAGGAGTTACAGAGCTTAAATTTTTGAGGCTCGACTTTTTTCAAAATGCAATATCTCTGAGACTGTTAGACAGATTTTTTTCATTTTTTCAGGGATAACACAGAATTTACAAATTAATCACACAGTTATTTTAATGTAAGCTTAATATACAAGTCGAGCCGGACAACTTCATCATGTACTTAATAAAATACATGATAATTAACTTTATTTATAAG
>JBAGKK010495965.1:0-15270 GCA_037177015.1 Euceroptres primus
ACAACACTACTATGTGTTTTTAATCTATAGGCCATTTTATCATTAATATATCTCTTTTTTTCCCATCTTGAAACGATGTCGTTGCATTTGTTTTCAACAGTGGGAACTAAACTAATTTTTTGTTTAAATAGAGTAAATAATTTTTTTTAAATCGGCCTCAAGGGATCTCTTAAGAATTTACTTAGCTTTAATTTAAAAAAAAAATTAAAAACGATTGAAATTTGTAGCCGGAATCGTATTTTGAACATTTTTTCGTCATTTTGACCCACTATGCGACAAGATATCCTATCTTAAGAAGCGTTTCGTTCCCCGAAAAACATACCAGTATTATTTTCAAGAGATTGTAAATTTACGAATGAAAAAAACGGAAGCCGGGAGTAACTGCTACGTTCAATTACTCGGTTCGCTAGGCGGGGCTAAACAAGCTTTATAGGAAAAATACGCGATGGGAAGAGACGATGAATCGTACGACATGTCAAAAAGCGTTACCATGATGGATCCCGTTTCAAAAAGCGCCTATGACCCGTTCACACGTGGATTGTCGGACGAGATGTCCACATTTGTGGACACTCGAAGCATAAAGGATCATTCGGAGGCCTATGAATACGCACTTAACGTAGAGGAAAATCAAAAGCTCTCTAGAGTACCCGAAGCCCCTGCCTCTATGTACCACGTGTCAAGGTCAGAGGCTACCGAAAAGACCACTAGTTTCAACCTGTTTGATCGAGTGCGTTCTCCCAGCCCATTTCCAAAGAAAACCAAACTCGAAAATTATCTCGATTTGGTTGAAGTTTCTAACGTGACCGCACCAGTCGTACTCAACAGAACTGCGTCTCTTACTGCTAAAAAATATCAATGAGGCCGCTGTAAGTAACAGCAACGAAGAATGTCACGTTCTAGCGATAAACCTATCTAATTCAACACAGAATTCCAACGATAGGTTGCGAAATCATTATTATAAAACAGTATCGGTTCTCCAACGAGGCTGTAGATCAAATAATTAGGGGAAAGTTGCCTAAGACTGTCCCCTTTCCATATTTTCCATATATTTTCGATTTTGAGGAATTTCGGAAGCAAAAGCGATTACTAGCTTTATAGTTTGATGTTTGCTTTACAAACTTTATACGCTTGGAGAGGCAATAAATTTCGATGTTGAAAAAAATATGTATTTTGCCCGTCTTGGGCAACCCGGTATCATAAGACGGGTATCTTTAAAAAATATAAAAATCATGTTATTAGAAACTTATCAAGTGTATTATTATTATTAGCTTATTATTTAAACATCTGCTGTACCTTTGTTAGATGTTATTCATGCAAAATACGTTATAATACGTCAAATGGGCATCAAATAAGCTAAAAGATGAAATAAGTATTAATAATGTTATAAAAAACTAAATATTTATAAACAGTTTTAGAATAATAAATATTATTTATCTTAAGACTAATATTTTCTGATATAAATCCAAAGAAACGACATATTTTTAAAAAATTCTTTATTCTGTACTACACAAGGCCCATCTTAAGAATAACGCATCTTCATTGTTTATCAACTCTTTTTGTCAAACAGCATTAAAATAAACGGTATGCAAGTAATAATTTTAAAGCTTAGAGAATTGTCTACGTGAAATAAAAACTACTTGCAGTTTCAAATCGCTAAGAATATTAAATTAGAACTTCTTAAATAGATAATGGTTCGTGATTCAATGCGCTAAAATGACATTTTCTTCCTATTATTGTTAATTTACTTGCAATAAAAAAATAACTCTGTAAGTTATTAGAGGTCTACTACGCATACTACATGCATGACTGATGAATATAATTTTTTGATACAAAAATATCAAGAATTGCCTATCTTAAGAGCTAGCCTGTCTCAGGCAACTTTTCCCTACTCAAACTAAAAAATTATACGGTAACGGCGCCATAACTGTCTCGAAGTCACCCTTTAATTCGCCTGTCTAGATAGTTCCGAAGAAACTTGACGCGTACGGAGGATTGTCATTGACTTCCGAGTCCTCAACCAAAAGAGGTCCTTTGACCTCATAAGCGAGTGATCGATCGACAAAAAGTCATCTGGAAGCCGAAAGCAAAGTTTCAAAATCTTCTAATCCTTCGCTAGATCGTCAGAAGTACGATTCCAGGCCTCTAACCTATCTTCAGAATAACTATGTTCACTTCATTTCCGAAGATTGCAAACCCACAAATCCGATTTTTAAGCTTCTTATTACTACGGAGTATCTTAATCAGCCGGATCTCGGGGAGAAAACACCTCAAATGAGTCAAGTGTTAGTAACTCCTCAAGGTTGATACAAGATCTATTCTGTAGTCGTGAAAAGAAATCAGTTTGACGAAGCAAAATACAAAGACGTGCTCATAGAATTGTGACGGTCACCGTACATATCGGATGGCAAGATCTGGTGATTTATTAGGACCATTACCTCAAAGCAAAACGGCCGAACTGCTCACCGACATATTCCAGGATAGTAAAATAAAATTCACCTTATATCACGGCAAAATCGAAGTACTCCTTGAGAGCGTGCGTGGTAAGATAATCGCCGAATACCATGACAGCCTTATGGTAGAACATAAGGACGTCATAAAAACACATCGAGCCATTAGAGAGCGTTTTTCGTGGTCAGTTATGCGCGTTGACATCAATGAATATATTCGCGCGTGCAAAATCTGACTACAGAATAAACTCTTTAGGGCAGGCTTCACCAGGTAGGAGAGGGCACCTCAAATGCCAGATGTGGCATTTCCACCACTACGACTTCTTACTCAACATAGAACATCGGAAAACTTGGGGTGGTGGTTGATGTGGCGTGCTTTCTCCCAAATTTTGTGACTTAGATAGCACAGTGAGGAATCACAGTGGTGGTAACGCCACATCTAGCATTTGAGGAAAATTCCTAAAATTTTCCTTCGCTGGTGAGGCCTGCTTTACAGCTAAAACTCGTAAGCCAATGATTCTAACAGATACACCCTTAGGAGTTTTCGATAGAGTATCGCTCCCCACCGTCGGAAAGCTTCCCATCACCCCTAATGGTAATCGTCACATTTTAACGACGCAAGTTAATTTTACTAAGTTCTGTTTTGCAGTACCGATTCCCGACATAAAAGGGACCGCTGTTGCTCACGCCGCGGCAACGCATTTAATATCTCAGTTCGGAGCCCTTCGTTGAATCCGAATTAATCTAGTTGGTAGTTTTATTAGCAAAATAATGCGCACTCTCGAAAAAATCTTTGGCGATTACGCTTCACGTAGTTTCCAAACCGATTCATAATGAAATCAATAAAAGGCTGTTCCTTCTGGAGAATTTTTGTAGGGACCCTAGGGGTTGCGTATTTACGTAAATTAACGCAAATATAAGCGAAATACATATAGGAAATTATAAAATGATATTTTTGTTTGCTCAAGAGAGGTGATTAATAAATAATATAAGGGCAATTAAGAGAGATTTTTTAAGGAGAAATAACATTGTAAAACAATGAAGTTGGATAAATGTTAATAATGAACTGATTGTTATAAATAATTATGAACAGTTATAAATGAAAATTAGGAAAGGGATGAGATGTAAATAGGAATTAGGAAAGAAGTGAAATGTAAAATAGGATGACAGAGTGCACCGGATAAAGGGTTACCCCGTGAACAAGCCTAGATAGAACACGGTTAGGAAAGATCTAGAAAGGTGACACGTGTAGGAAAGGTCATCCTGGGCATAAGGCGATTATTTTGGGTCGCAACGCAGTTAAGCAATTTTCAGGCTGACCGCACGTGTGGGGAATGTCACTTTGGGCATGTGGTAATGTCAAGCGGGAGGTTTGACGCCGAGGGTGTGTGTATACAGTCGATAATATCAATGTCTACATTCAAACTCGACTGTCGATAAACCGGCTGTACTTGGGAAAGGTTTTCTACAGTTGTGTCTACGGTATACATACTCATGCTAAAGGACTTATATGATACTTTAGCAGTAAGGAGCTCCCGTGTATAAACCTCCGTTTGACTGGGAATGTTGAATAAGAAGCATAGTACAATAGGTTTAACCTCAGTGCTACGGGACCTAAATGAACCAGCCATAAACAATAATAATAATAATAATAATAATAATAATAATAATTGCGAACAAGTTAATTGATTCTTAATTTGTTTCAAGAATTTATATTACAAAAACTGTTTGTAAAATGAAAACCTGAGATTGTGAAAGCAGAAGAAGTTGCAATTTAGAAATTGTGAAGTTTTGAATTTTGAAGTCCTTTTTAAATTAAAAAACTAAGTGATTTTACTACATTTCTTTCTTCAGTTAGACTGAAGACTGACCGACTCATAGATAGAGCTATTAAACTTTCTTGTTTTAAATTTAGACCACAAAATATCAAACTAATACAAAAAACTTTAATTCAAAATGGTTACCCCATTAATCTCATTAGTAGACTAATCAAAATCAGAGCCAACAATATTCACAATCAATTGGGGAAAAAATAACCTAATAACTCCATGAATATCACTGTAGTTCCAAATATCTCAGGAATAACGGACAAATTTGCTACCATTTTACGACATATTAACATAAAAGTTATATTCAGACCAACAAAATCTAACACAAATCTTTTTCCGTCTCCTAAAGACAAATTAGTATTTTTCAAAAAATAAATGTAGTTTACAAATTTGACTGCTCAAATTGTGATTGTTGTTATGTTGGGCATACAAGTAGACCTTTATACTATAGAATTAAGGAACACACACGCCAAAATTATAATGTTGATAATATTACTGCTCTTGAAAGACACAGAATTGAAACTGGAGATGATTTTGATTTTGAACATTTCAAAATGTTGAGAAAAATCTTAATGAGCGTTTAACGATTGAGTCTTATTTCATTAAAAAAGTAGAAAAGTCTGTTAATCTCAGATTTGAAACCTTCAAACTACCAAACTTTTACAACTCTTTATGTAACTTTTAATTTACATATTTAAACTTATTCCTTTCATATTTTCCTTCTTCAAAAAATGTCAATTTTTTATGTCTTCAAGAGCACTTACGAGCATACCGATAAATGATGACTTTCTGAACCCGCGTTGATTCATGGCGTCTAAAAGTGACATTTTTCTGTTTCTTAGAGTTCTCTACATGACTCCTTAAACTTTATTAAAAATGTGATTTTTTTACATTTTTCTATTTAAAAATGGGATTGTTCCCATTCATAACAATATCTCCGACAGAAAGGTAACATATCACTTTTTTTCAATTCATACTACTTTACTTTTCTAACCTAACCTTAACACACAAACTTTTTCATTAATTCTCAAACAATATGTTTCTAATTCCTTTTATTTTTTCTCACTTACACAGATATTTTAATGTTGAGGCAAGCTAACAATAAAATAAAATAATTTATGAATTTAAAAAAGAAATACAAAGTAAAAAAATTGCTGATGAGTTGTTCTACATACTTTCTTTTTTCTAAAAATTTTTCACACAAAAATCAAACTTCGCTTTTACTCGTCATCTCAACTAATGTTCTTAGGTAAGCACTTGTTATACACTATTTATTCTTTCTATTATTTCCTTTGTTAATAATAACTAAACATTATTGTCTACACCTTTTACTTTAAATACTTATGTCTTCAGTCCAACTTCCAAAAAAAGTTTACACATTTGCAGCATTTTATTATCAAATATGTATTTTCATTTACTTTTCATGTAAATTTCTTAAAATAAAAATTTTTTCAACAGGCTTGGAAAGGGTCCACACAGAGTCCGAAATGTTGCCATTTTAAAAAATCAAGTTTTTTAATTTATTGACCTTCTACTCCGGATACTTTTTTATACACTAAGTAATTTCCTGGTTTAATTTATGCGTTATTTATTTATCCAAAGAATCCCACAGCAAGGTAGTCTTTAGACTTTTAATAAGGAAGAATCCACGCCAGTTTTGAATTTTGCCTCCTATCAATGGAGGATCCTGTAGACTTGGCTTCAGGAGAAGCGAAAACGGATAGCAGGCGTTATAGGAAGTTTTTGGTGACAGTATACTTCTCAACTTGTATGGAAAAGACTTGAATTCGACACAAAAGTGGTTTCCGCGATTTGCACGCTAAAAAAATTAAAAACACTAAAAAGAGAAAGTTGCGCGTTAAAATTGTGATGGACAGAATAAACTGTGTGAAAATTGTGGAAAAGAAAAACGTCAAGGAACACTGGAGGACTTGGAACGAGGGCAGCGATTGTGAGCTTTTGGGTGACCTTCTGAGTTCGGGGTGGAACGAGTAGCCCCAGAAAGGGAGGTTTCTGGAGGAACGAATTTTGGACAGCGGAAGGACGAGCTTAGGACTGGTGTAGATTGGAAGAAGAAGGAAATCTAAACCTGAGAGAATTGTTAAACAGCCGTGGCATGCCTTCTAAGGTATAATATTTGCGTGAGTTTTTGAACCTGGAGACAAAGGGTGCTGTAAACTGGAAAAGACTAGACAGGTAGGAAGGACGATTACTATACTTACCTGGTTGAAAGGAGAAAAGGGGGCAAGCAAAGGAGTGTATAGTGACTGGTTAATTTGAAAAAGAGGAACTGAAGAGATTGAGCAAGAGTGAAGTGAAAAATTTAAATTTTGAATTAAAAAAAAATTCAGTGAATGAATGAAAACTGAATGAGAGTGAAAAGATTAAAATTATTGTTTGAGATTTCTGTTCTCACGAATTTTTGTTCGATATCTCAATCTGCCCTCTAGAACTTCGACTGGTAAGTCAGTTCATCTTTTACGAAATTCTCTGAATTCGACAAGCAATTTCTCTCTGAAATAAAAACGGAATTTCTGAATATTGAAAAAATATACAATATGAAAATGTCGTTGAAAAGAAAAGTCGGAAATAGGAAAGGTAGATCGGGACTCAGGGGAGAAATGATGAGGAATAGGCGAGAAAAATGTACGGTTGGGGCAGAGTGTGCAGAAGAGACACTCGGTGTAGGTAGCTGGGAAGTAAGCGAAAGTATACCAAGCGTTCAAAATTTAACGATCAGTTTACTGAGTGAATTTAATGATGGGGATAAAGTAGATTCGGATAAATCAGAACAGGGAAGTGTACATAGCAAAAATGGGAAAAATCAGAATACACATTCAGGGAAAAACAAAAAAAATAAATTATCTTCCTTTTAGAGCGGTTATAGAATTTTTACCAAACGAATTTGTCGGATTTAGTATCTTTCTGATCAAATTTATTAAGAATTGTCAGTTTGCGCTGATTACGACTGCACCCGATGAAAGGCATCACTTATTCTGTACAAAAAGATCTAGAATTGTTGGTAATGCCGAAAGCTCACTTCAAAATCGGGAAATCAATAATTTGGGAAATCTGTTATCAAATTTAAAATCGGCTTTTTCAGAACATAGAAATTTGGGGCAGTTGAATTCAATGTTCGCTATAACTGCACAAGAATATCATGAAAAAATAATAGAATATGGGGCACGGGTTGGAGCACCATTAAGTAAAATAATAGAATTTATCGAAGCAGGAAATGATTCTGATAAATTAACATACATTAACGAAGTTAACTTGCAATGCAGCAACAGGTAATTTTATTAGAGGGTTAAAAAAGAAACTGGCAACAAGAGTAAGGGTAGATAAACCAAGAGAGCTGCCTGAAGCGATTAGATTGGCTAGGGAAGTAGAATGGGAGGAAGAATATAAAAAAACGTTATCGAGGGGAAAATATGATAAGGAAACGGAAGAAAATTGGAAACGGAAAAATACGAGTCAAAGATTAAATACAATGCTAGATTTGCACCATATAGGGGGAATGCGCGACCGCGGTATGTAAATAGTACGGGACGTGGAATGGGACGTGGGGGACACGGATGCCTAGTCTAGGTCGAGGTCGCAGTAGAAATTAAAGAGGAGATACAAATTAAAAAAGAGAAAGGTGTGGGTGAAAAACCACATACAAGATGTACATACAGTGTAATAAACAGCTCAAAATGGAAATGGGTACCTCTCGCTATCTCGGTCTCTATAATTTGGTATAAATGTGTAATTGTAGGTCATATATCGAAGGATTGCATGAACATTGTAGAGCAGTATAGGAAAAAACTGTGTGGCTATTGCAAAAGGGTCGTTCACCTTTATGTGGATTGCTGGTCCAAAATAGGTCAGATTGCGAAAGAACAAGAGGAGAAAGATGGAAATTAAAAAAACGTAAATTAAGTTTGACATGGGGATAGGATGGTTAACTTTCTGGAATTCGTTTCAAGTAGTACCCAATAATTTTCCAATAAGTTAGAACGGTATCTTTGGGAATCTTAAGGGGTGAATTCTTAAGGAATCCATAATCGATCTAAAAGAAAAACTGCTAAGACATGAATTAAGTGATCGTTTGGAAAATGACTCAATAAAGCCGTCAAAATCCCTTTATACTTCATCAGTGTGGAATGTACCTAATAATGAGGATTCTGAGGGTAACAAACGTTGGCGTATGGTAAACAATGAACAATGAACAAACGGTAGGAGATGCCTACCCCCTCACTAACATCAAGGAAATTCTCGACCAACTATTCTCCAATTCTAAGTATTTTACGATCCTAGATCTTGCACAAGGTTTTCATCAAGCTAAACTTGGAGCTGAAGATCGACATAAGACCGCTTTTTCGACTCCAATCGGACACTATGAATTTAATAGGATGCCTTTTGGATTAAAAAACGCTTCCTCCACGTTTCAGCGATAGGGTATGTTTGGGTTTGCAGGGAATTAAATTATTTATATAAGGCGCATTATTTCTGAAATGTCCCAACCCGAAAATCGGATATGTCCGATCTGGCTCAAACTTGGGCTACTGGATTATAATTTTACCAAAAAATATTTTTTTGTCTTATCAAATAGTAGCCGAGTAAGAAGGGGTGAAATTTTGAAGTTTTTAGTGGGTAACCTCTGCTGCGTAAATATGTTTTTCTGTTTTTCTGAGCTTTACTGCCTGATTTCTTTCCTAATCTTTTCGGAAAACTGTCGAATTCCATATGCAGTGAAAATTTCTTCAGCTGTAGGTTCCCTGTTTGGGGAGGTATTAAAGCGTGATACTGTAACGTACCTGGTGTCGCTACTGCGCTATCAAATCTTCTTTTTCATTTCGTGGTAGATAGATCGTGATTCTCCTTGCTACTGAAGAAAATTTCAGTTCCTTTGGAGTACTTTTTTACTCACTGGAATAAGGCACCAGCAGTTAGGATGTGATCTCTTGGGAAGCATTGTAGGCCTGACCTGCATAGCAACGGGAATTCCTCTCAAAAGCCAGATGTGACATTTCTCCCACCACTGCTCTCTTCTTAGGTTTAGAGAGTTCGGTTGGTAGTGTTTTCAATGGGCCTACACATTTTAGTGAGGACAGTGAGTAGATTCTGAGGAGAGACCACGCGATATTACCACTACCCGTGCTCTCTGAACCTGAGAGGAGAACAGTGGAGGAGGAAATGACCAATCTGCCTTTTGAGAAGTTTCGAGGAAAATTTCTGGAATTTCACCTTGCTGTGCAGGCCTCTTGTAGGCTAGCTCTCGCTACGCCACTCTTCAATTTCGCTTCTATGCCATCGCAAGCGCCTTTACTGTGAGCTGTAGCATGGAAGTATCACTCTGCTGGAATGCTGAAGTAATACAGCTTTTTAGGTTCAAGATTGACTTTGAGATAATTTATGATCTTTTGATATGCATAGACCACAGCGGTGTCACGAGATAAATTATCTGACAGGACACATATGCTTTTCTGCTGCAGTTCGTTGCCTTCCTTATAGTAAATCACTACTGTAAAGTTACTTGATTGTTGTTCCAGTAGAATGAATGCGCTGCATTTTGTATTACGTATGCGTAATTCTCTGCGAAATTAAAACAAACTATAAATTTACCTTCCATTAACATTTCCTTTAACTTTTTAAAGAATAATGATTGTTTCTGCACAATGAATTGTTTTCAACTTGACTAACCGCTCTCAAAGATCGCCTAC
Source organism: Euceroptres primus (assembly GCA_037177015.1). Classification (NCBI taxonomy): domain Eukaryota; kingdom Metazoa; phylum Arthropoda; class Insecta; order Hymenoptera; family Figitidae; genus Euceroptres; species Euceroptres primus. The sequence continues at coordinate 9,982 of JBAGKK010495965.1, forward strand.
AAATTCATCAACGTTCATTAAAAGAGTTTTTAATGCACATCTATCGGTTTGCGGCCATGTCTCAAGTTTAATTTCATCAACGCTGTAGACATCAACAGCTTTTGTTAACACGTCTTTCAATGCTATTGTACCTGGACAGACTTTGCACTTTCCTAAGAAGCAGAATTTTGTAGGATCGGAGCATACAATTGGGTTTACGTAATCATGATGACTCTGTAGAGACAATCCTGTGTTTCCTGTTAAATGCTTAAGATTTAGTTCGGTCAGCATTAATTTTACATTTTCACGATGTACGCGAACACAAACTGTAAGCTATTGTGTATTTTTTTTCAGATATTTAAAAAAATAATTGAGCGAGCGCATCGTTAATCAATTTCTTATGGACCTTAACATAGGAAAACCTCTATTTTTCTTCATTTTTGAATTATACATATAAATTATTGTAATAAAATAATGAAATTTGGGATGGAAGCATTGCTGATAAAGAACGATGCCTGGGGTTTCGTGAACGGGACTAATGTGAAACCGGAACTCGTTGCCGAAAATGATGCGTTTTCTGCCGCCGTAACAGTATGGGAAACCGGCGATAATAAAGCGAAGTCCGATATTACTCTCGCAATAAATGCGTCTGAACTCAAACGAGTCAAAGGATGTGGAAGTTCGCGTGAAATGTGGGTAGGGCTGGAAGGCATCTACCAATCTGGGGGTCAGGCTCGGAGAGCAATATTGCTAAAACAACTGATATTGCAACGAATGCCAGATTGCGATGATGTGCGCGAACACGTGCGAAAATTCTTTGACGCGGTTGACAAATTAAGTGAAATGGAAGTCGACGTGAAGCCCGATCTTTCGGCAATTCTACTCTTATATAGTTTACCAAACAGTTTTGAAAATTTTCGATGCGCTCTCGAATCGCGCGATATGTTGCCATCGCTTGAAATGCTCCATATTAAAATCATTAAAGAGGGTGATGCTCAAAATAATGAGGTGCGAGGATGCCATGATCGCAAAAGGATGTTGGAACGGAAATCGGAATGGGAATCGGAACGGGAATTGGAATGGGAACGCAAATAAATCGGATAAAAGTGGATCGCATGATAAGGAGGAGTTTCCTTATCGATGTCATTAATGTAAAGAATTTGGTCACAAAGGTAAGAATTGTAAAGTGAAAAGCGGAAACGGCCGATCGTCGGCGAAATTAGCCGAAGATGGCGTTTTGTGCGTGAGTGATAATTTCTCGGACATGGAACGGCATTTCAAGCGGAAAGCGTAAATCGCAGTGACATTTGGTGCCTGGACAGCGGTTCGACATCGCACCTTTGTAGAAAATTAGACAAGTTCGTGGAAAGAACTGATTCGAAACTCGGAAAAATTGATTTATCTACTAATGTGTCATCTGAAATTATCGCCAGGGGAAAAGTGTTATTAACAGCTGGCGTTCTCAAAGAGAAGAAGAATGTGACTTTGCAAAACACCCTTCACGTCCCTGACCCCAAAAGTAATCTTTTATCAGTTGCAAAGATTACAGATAATAACTGTGAAGTGATATTCAAGAAAAACTGTGCAATGTTCATCGGTGAAGACGGTCATACGAAGCTGTTAGCGAATCGAGTTGGGGATTTATATCTTGTACGCGAAGAAGAGCAGCACTCGAATTCATCGACCAAGCTGGAACAATGGCATTGTCGACTTGGACATTTAAATGTCCAGGATCTTTTGACCTGTGAACGAGAAAGAATAGTACAGGGTTTGAACCTCGGAAAATGCAAGGAAGATCTGAAATGTGAGATCTGTTCTTGTGGAAAGATGACGAGGACCATGTTTCCGAAAAGGACGGAAAGGAAAAGTGAAGTTTTGGATATAATCCATTCCGATCTGCGTGGTCCGATGAGGACGGAATCTGCTGGAAAGGCTAAGTACTTCATCACCTTTATTGATGACAAATCACGTTGGTGCGAGGTAAAATTTTGAAAAATAAGAGCGATGCTTTGAATGCTTTTAGAGAATTTAAGGCCATGGCAGAAAATCAAAAGGAGCGAAAAATAAAGTGTGTCCAACCGGACAATGGTACCTGAACAAAGAATCTGAAGATTTTTTGAAAAGAAACGGAATTCTACGAAGACTCACCATCTTCTACAATTCAGAACAAAATGGGATCGCGGAGAGGATATTACCTTTTCTGAAGATGTGAAAATTCGCACAGAAAATTTGGAAAATTTCATTCCGGAAGAGATCGAAGTTCAACGACAGGAAACTGAACGCCGTGAAGTGGAAATCGAGTTTAAATCTGTCAAGAATCCCATGGAAAATAATCCAACCGTTCTACTTAATGAAGAAGATGAGAATCAAGAAGACAAACATCACGAAGATGAAAATCAAGAAAATCGTGAAGAAGAAGATCAACATGATGTGACAGGAAACTGTCACCAATTAATAAAATCTAGATGTTTTAACTCAGAAACCTAAGATCCGTAGACGTCAAGATGAGAATTCTCATTTTCGTAAGATTCAAAATTCAAATTTTCGTCGATACGTCAGATCTCTTACTGTTTTGCGGCACAAGTGTCGAACGCGGGGTCTTGGGACCTGAGCGTGGGGCCAGCGCGGTGGTTCTGCCAAAACGTCGACCACGAGGCGAGGCGGAAGCGAACCACTTATCACTTTTCGTCAGGAATCCGTTGAATATAGACGAGCGATTGTAATTCTGGCGAGAAGTCGGTCTACAGATACTAATAGGACGAATACTGATTAAGTCGACGAAAATTGTGTTTATTCATCGAAACCAGTTGCACTATTAATTGAATCTGTCGATGAAATCGAAGATAACGAATTAAAATCGATTGAATCACTCCATTTGACAATTGTAAGAACTCAAACTAAATCTAAAATATATTAGCTATCTCTGAAATTTCTTGTAGATTTCTTTTAGTTATTACTAGGTCTTCCTAGTGAATCCCCCCCTAAAATTTTTCGTAGTCTCTGCTCTAGTTTGAATCTATTGTTGTCATAAAGTCTTCCCTTGCCGGTCGGGATTCGACCGTGCTGGCGCCCGGCGAAATTTTATTTTACAATTATAAATTCTAAAGTCTAAACTCTCTTAAATCGAGCCTTGGCAACCCAAGACCCAGGCTGCGCTAAGTAAAAAAGGAAAATTCTCTTGGTAAGTAAATATTTAATTTAACTAATAAAACAACCAAGAATTTTACTCTGTCTCCATGAAAACATCAACGCAGCACCTAGAAGAGGCCCTGGCAGGCCGAAAAGAATATTAACTGGTTTAGCTGGAAGACCTCGCAAACAATATCAAGAACCGCATGCTGGTGCTAGATGTACGGAATTCGAAATTACCAACCTGGCAGCCTTTCAAGCAAGCCATCTCAGGTGCAGACGTAAATGAAGGCTGTTGCAGAGGAAGTAAAATTGCTTACTAAAAACGACACGTGGGAACTCGTCGAGCGCCCAGACGATCGTGTCATTATCGGAAGTCGTTTTGTTTTGCGAAACAAATTCATACCTGATGGGACATTAGAGCGACGAAAAGCTCGAGTAGTTGCTCGAGGATTTTTCCAACTTCCCGGAATTCATTTTAATGAAACTTTTGGACCTGTAACTCGTCTTAGCTCTATTCGACTACTAGTGGCTCTGGCAGCTAGCAATGGAATGCTAATTCAACAATTTGACGTCACCACCGCTTACCTCAACGGTGTCATCGAAGACGAAGAGCAAAGAAAAGCGAAAAACATGCTGACAAAACTAAAGACTGGGAATAAGGTTTGTAACTTAAAAAAGTCTCTCTATGGATTGCGTCAAGCTGGAAGAAGCTGGCATACAAAGCTAGATGAAGTTTTGCGAAAGTTTGGATCGAAATCATCTAATGCCGATCCCTGTGTTTATTTCCCAGATGAAGGGGAAGATATCCTTTTGATCATTGTCTACGTCGACGACATCCTTGTTATGTCGAAAAATCTGGACAAAATAACAAAATTCAAGAAAGCTCTATAGAAAGATTTTGAAATCAAGGATCTTGGCGATGTGTCCTATTGACTTGGAATCGAGTTCACTCGTAAAGAGGGAAAAATTCGCATGCATCGAACAGGATACATCCGAGAAGTATTGAATCGATTCGGGATGAGCGATTCGAAGACGGTATCTACTCCAATGGACGTCAACGTAAAGTTAACGAAGACAGAAGAAGAACCCAGTGATGAAGAGAAAAGGCAGGGAATTAATCGGTGCTTTGATGTACTTGGCTGTGGCGACCAGGCCAGATATTGCGTTCGCGGTTAGTGCTCTGAGCCAATTCAACACAAACTAAAATCAGATCTACTAGACAGCGGCTAAGCGCGTTCTTCGCTACTTAAAGGAAACCATGAATCTCGGATTGATTTTCGAATCAAATTCGAATCCACGATTTCGAATCCACTAAAGGGCTATGTCGACGCGGATTTGGCGAGTTGTTTGAATGACAGAAGGTCCTGTACTGGATTTGTTTTTATCTTGTGTACTGGACCAGTATCTTGGGATGCGAAGAAGCAGAGAACCGTGGCCTTATCTTCGACAAAATATGAGTACATGGCACTGTCTAAGGCAGCAAAAGAAGCCAATGCCCTGCGAGTTTTCCTGGCAGAAATCGGATTCGGAAACTTGGCCAAAGTAACCATTTATAACGATAATTTAGGAGCAAAAAAGCTTGCTGGGAATCCTGGTTTCCATGCTCGAAGCAAGCACATTTTTTCCAGACATCATTTCGTTTGACAAACATTAAAGGTGATCAGCATCAAACATGTGTCTACTGAAGATATGGGGGCCGATATGATCACAAAGGGTTTGCCGAAACCGATACATACGAAGTGTTTGGAATTGTTAGCTTTAGGAAGTGTAGTTTAAAGTAAGTTCACCCACGTTTCGAGGGAAAGTATTGTGAAGTATGCGATACGTGATTGAATGTGGTATGTGCTGCCACCTTTCGGCCCAAAACTTTAAAACCACGTTAGGATGTTCCTAGTTCATTTCGTTTGTCTACTCTTAAAAGAGCAACGCATTCTGTATTACCTCTCGTTTCATACGTAATTAAATGCAAGTTAATCTAGTTTAGTGTATCACTCAATGTTTCTCCACCTTCCTGATACCCTGCTCTATAGAAACTGTTATACCCAAAGTTATACTAGTATTCTATTATGTCCCAGAGGAAAATAAAAGTAATAGATATTTGGACCTTCAAATAAAAAATTTAATTTTAAATATATATATATATATATATATATATATATATATATATATATATCAAGT
>JBAGKK010495976.1:0-87389 GCA_037177015.1 Euceroptres primus
GGAAATTTTACAACGGTCGAAGAAAGGAATAGCAATTTTGGATCTGCTTCATCTGGAATTGTTTACATATTTTAATTTGTAATTACGTTGCAATTAGGTAATTTATTCATCTCAACATCTAAGAAATTTAAGGTGTTGTTTTTTCCGTTTCAAGTGCAAATTGAATAAATTCATCAATACCATTGAAGACGTTTAAAAGTTCCAAAATTTTATTTGTTGGTACAATTGTAAGTATGTCATCTATATAACGTTTATAGAGAATCGGTTTGAAAGATAATTTGGATAAGGCTCTTTTTTCTACATCTTCTATAACCAAGTTTAAAACTATGGAAGATAAAGGAGATCCCATTGGGCAATCTGATAACTGTTTATAAAATTTGTTATTAAATGAAAAAAAGGTATTGTTAAAAATAGTTCTAACGGCAATTGAAATTTCATTTTTTGATATTTTAGTTAAATTTTTATGTAAAATGCCAAGTCTAAAGGAATGTTATCAAACATTGAGACGACATCTAAAGATATTAAAGAATGAGTAGAAGGTTATTATTTTTTTGTTTTAAATCCAGACTGTTTTTTATGAACGACTCAGTATAAGGTTATTAATTTTTTTGTTTTATGTAAATCCAGACTATTTTTTTATGAACAAGTCAGTGTTACCCGAAATTGGCTTTAAAATAAATATTTTGTTAAATTATAAGTCGGTGATCCAATTGTGGAAACAATTAGTGGTAACGGAAACAATAAATTTAAGAATAATAATAAAATCACTGATACTGTGGTAAATTTCCAAAATAAACACAAGGATTTGTTATTTGTTAAAGCTGATAAAGGTAACGTTATGGTAACAGCGAATAAGAATTATTATAATCTTACTAGGATTATAATCTTACAATATAGAAAACATTTTAAAAAATAATAATTTATACAAAGATGTAAAAACAAATTTAGTTCCAACAGTTGAAGATAAATGCAATGATATTGTGGCATATTTAAAAACCCATGGTAGTGTTGTGTCAAAAGCATATGCACTGCCTAAGTAAGATACGTCAATATTTGAGCCTCTCAAGTCTTTGAAGGTCAAACTAAAAAAATTACTGATTTTTTATGCAACCGTTTTTTAAGTGATTTTGAAACACAAACATGTTGTCTTGACTTGACATAGGTATGTACCTAAATTTGTTTTTTTTTTTTTGTAAAAAAAACTTCTTTATTCTGACAACCTTTGTTCGAAATTGTAAACCGTTATATTTATTTTAAAAAATACATATTTTTTAATTCTAGATTTTTTAATTTTGACCCTTGAAAAAGACCAGCAGTGTGGTCGAAACGTTGAGAAACTTTCATAAAATAAATGTGTTTCTAACATAATTTATTTTGTTTTCTTAATTGACCGTAAGACCGAAATACCTTTGCAATAATTATTGGATATATTCAATCAATTAAATATCCAATCTGAAAAAACTTTTAAAAGGCATTCATGAAATATCAGCTATTTTGAGAACGTTAAAATAAAGCTTTGTCCGACTTTATTTTTTAAATCTCTTTTTCAGCTTGCAGTGTAAACCCAGAAGCTCAAATCAGGTCGATTCTCGCTGGAACTACTTCTCGAAGGCGATTGGTCGTTCTTGTTGGCTGTTCGAGACACGATTGGACGCACTGTTGGACCTCCGGGATACATTATAATTTCGTGAATGGTATCTCTCGAGAGTCTCGTACACTTCCAGGCGAGCATTTACGAGCTTACGGAGGGTCTCGGTGACGGCGAGAAGGAAACTAGAGGCCACGATAGAGTCGTTGCTCTTCCTCTGTTAGGTCGCGAGGGAGTATCATTCGGAGAACCCTCGTTAAAATGTTCTCACTAACTCGTACCAATACTTACTTTAACCTCAGACACTTAATGCATGTATGAATGTATGCATTTTTTTTATGTATAATGTGCAGTAGGTACCCGTACGCTTGAAATCAAAAATTTAATCCAACCGTTCTGTAATACAGGACTCATTTAAATCCGACGACAACTTTCAATCTCGAGTGCACTTTCGCAGTCCTTGGTCTCAGATTAAAGCGATCATTTGTATAATAATTGTAAACCTGATAAAACTTGTCCACTCGATAAAGAAAACTAGTCGACCTGGATAGTTTCTGCTTGTACAATAGACTTTTAATACCCACTGCGGATTGACTGGTTTCACAAATATATAAAGATCAAATATACAATTTTTCAATTTATAATAATTTTCAATATCAGTCTTCGCAGCGTAAAATTCTCTCAGAATGAGGAAATAGGGTGACATTTGTGACAAAAATAGCGGAAAAATACATAAAAGACAAGACTTTTATAAGTTTGCGCCTGAGGCAAAAAGAAACAAACCTGTTATCTGAAGTGTTACTTTAAAGATTATTCAACTCTATATTAAAATGTTCTATTCAGTCCACCAATTTTATAAAAATGATATACCAATGTTACAAAAATTATGTTTGGAAAATCATTAAATTTTATTCATATAAGGATTGTTGCCAAAAAGTTGTGAAATTTGGCCTATCGATTTTTGGAACAGAAATCTTTTCAGAACTAGTTAAAGTTTTTTTTCCATTAATTGTGATCCAAAATAAAACGAAAATATCAATTTAAGAGATCCAGAATCATTTTTGTAGTGGAGATAAATAATTTACATGTTAGCAAGGTTATCGAGTGGACATTCAATAAACGCAGAGAAGTAAATTTCAAAATTATTTTTAAAATATGTAGAGTGGAGATAAAAAATTTTAAAAATATTGTAAAAATTTCTTTTTTCGCACTCTATTTAATTATTCCTTCAGATTTGCGATTATATTTTTATTTAATCAACACTTTTTAAAAATGGGTCACTCTGAGTGGACATGTTATAAATCATACGGTATATAATTTGCAGAATTTTTTTGAAGTTGCGAACAATAAACAAGTTTCTGCTTATAAAAGCACTTGTGTAGGACTAAAAGCAATGAGATTTTGATTTTTTTAGATTTTTAAAGAGATTTTTTCCAAATTCTAACCTAAAATATGAGGGTTGCCGAGTGGACATGAAACTTCAGGGACAGACTTCTAAACATTTATAAACATTTTCAAATCTAAAATATTTATCCCTACTCATAATTTTTAGATTCTTTAACTTAATACAAATTACTCGTATGAGTATTAATCATTTATAAAATTTTGCTGTCATTATTCTGTTGTCATTTTATAATTGCTGTCATTTTAGTTTGTGAATCTGTACTTGCGGACAGGTTACCGAGTGCACATTTTGGGTATATTTTAATTCTCCATTTCTAGACAAAGGTACCAAAATTTCGAAATTTTACAAAAAACTACTTCGATGCAAGTACTTTATCCCTGTGGCATTCAAAAAAATATATTAAATAATGAAAATGTACAAAACTGTCGGGATTTGAATTTCACAATTTTTTGGCAACGACCCATAAAATGCCTTGTGTAATGAATAGTCTAATTGTTTTCATCAAGTAAGTTAATTTGTACCTAGTTATTATGTAAATCGAAAAACGAACAGAAATTTTTTGCGAACAGAAAAATCCGGAGACGACAAGGAATGTTTTAAATTTTTAGTAGAAAAACATATCGATTTCAATTATTATACGATTAGGAAGGAGTTTGATTTTAAGCTCTGTAAATATTAAGCACTTCAATTGTTTAATTTTGAAGGCATCTAATTTGAAATTTTTAACCTTCAAACATTTCAATCCTTCATTTTGAATTTTTCGAATTTAGAAATTATTAAAATTAAAATTGTTCCATTATATTGAAGAACTAATTTTTAAACTTAAAACTTTAAAGATTCTAAAATCCTTACATTTTAAATATTATACAATATAATCTAGAAAGCTTCTAATTTTATATTGGACAATTCTAAGCATTTAAAAACCCAAAATTATTTAGTCTTCAAAGTTCGGAGTTTGAAATTTATTAATTTTACAACAGTAAGCATCACTGAAACTCCAGTTATTGTTTCTGCAGGTGAATCAGTAGAAATTCTACTGAAATTTTAGAAATTTTCCACTGATTATCAGTAGAATTCTACTAATTGCCATAGCTACAATTGAGTCACTGATGAATTATTGAAATTTAATTAAATCAGATTTAGAGTAGTGAAATTTTTTAAGTTCCACGATCAAAAATAAAAACTCTTTACTTTTTTGTTCTTCAATTTTAAAAATGTTTAATTTTAAATGCTTCTGATTTTTAAATCTAGAAATTAGTGTCGCTTTGCATTGAAATTCTCCATATTATTTTTTTTAATTGTAGCATTTTAAAGGTAACTTAACATATTGAAATCTTATTAAATCTATTATTAAAATATTGAAATCTTATTAAATCTATTATTAACATATTGAAATCTTATTAAATCTATTGTTAAAATATTGAAATCTTAAAATATGCTTAAAAACATCTGAAAATATTGAATTTTTATTGGGTTTTAATAATACAGCCTGCATTTAAGGGGAAAAATGAGAAGAAAAGGGAAAAAGGGGAAGTTCCTTGAAAAAAGGGGTGAAAAGGGGAAATATTTTTAAAAAGGAGAAAAATAGGGAAATAGGGGAAAGACTGTGAAGCCTGCAATATACAATTTCAATTTTTTTAGATTTGTCAGAGCATTCTGTGAAATTCTAGACTTAAAAACGTTAGTGGATCCACTTTAATCTATTAATTGCATAATAAATCTGCAAGGTCACTTAATCAAGAAAAAGAAGTATTCAATATTTCAATCCAAGGTTAGATATCTCAAACGATATTAAAAGACATATTGAATAGTTCAACTTTTTGTCCTATACTTCTCTCAATATCGTATTTCTCTTCCTGCACAGAAAAGCCAGTTTGATCAGGCAGTATTCTCACTCGTTTTTCTTTAATCTCGTTCTACAAGGTGTATTCTGAGCTACTTTGTAGGTTTTGTTATAACGGGTTCAATTTCCAACTGTGAGAAGTTTGTTCAAAGCGACTTTGAATTGAAAAGGATTCTTTAAATTAAACAACAAACACTTCCTTTATCATTCGAGAAAGATAAGAAAACACTTCCATCACATGCATTCCATGAAACAAAAATGCAAAAATGACTGACTGTACATTATTCTACATAATTTCAGTTTTAGTGAAGAAGTTTTTGAAAAAAAACATTACAATAGAAGTAATGCATATATGCATCACAATGCATATTAATATTCATAAATACGGAAACAAGATGTCTTCATACTAAACGTAAACAGTCTATTCATCTTTTATTTTCAAAGAGAATTATTGTCCACCATAAGTCGGTTGTCAGATGTCAGCAGAATGACCCTAGCTGTATGAATGACCATCACTAGCGAAAGCCATAAGCTAGCTTACGTGTTGTCACCTCGTTTTATATCTGAAATCTCGCACAACCGGTGAGAAGATCATATTCGTTCTTCTCTCGCTATCTCTAGTGTGCCATAAATTCCTATACACGCATGTCGAGCATTAATCCTCGGATTAACGTTGCTCTCCTGCGGTGGTGAGAAATTTCCTGGTCCAAGGACGCCTTCCGGAATTAATGGATTGAGGATTAGCACTGGATTCAAAAGGAGGAGAAAATTCAGGGGATGTGGTTGAATCCTTTCTTCAGTAAGAGAGCGAAAATGAAAGCGATTAACAAGTTTAATAATCTGCTAGACCTAACATTTCAAACTTCATAAACCTCATCTGGTTGGTTGGAGTATTACAGTCACGTGTCTTCCAGGCTTTGGTGAACACGATTTCGCAAGAGATATTGTGAAGTTTAAGCTGTAATGTTATTACTTCTAACAACGAATTTTAAATGTTGTTTTCTACAGTGTGTTCAATAAAAAAAAGTACGGCAAAAGTCGATGAAAACTGCTGACTATGAATAAATCATGATTATAATTTTAAAGAGGAGAGATTATATTTTACGATGAATTATGAAAGTATTGTCTCTTTTATATTTTTATAGTCACATCGACACTTTTTAACCAACTTTAGACATAAAATCAAGTAAATTATATTCGATTTGCTGCCATTTAGAAAAAAAATTGTTGAAATCTGCTGAACAATTAGGGGCTGAATCTACATAAAACAAACTTCAAAGTGATCACTTGCGAATTAAAATAGAACCACTGGTTTTGAAGATATTGAAAAAAATAGAAAGCAGTTGAAATCTCGATTTTCACTTTTTCCGTCTTCTCAACTTTTAACGGCAACTTGCTAAATAATTATTTTCTTGATCCTTACAATCAATGTTAATCATAATAATTGCTTTTCCTGGAAGATTCTGTTTCAAATGAGCTATTTTTGAAGTTATTTTGACTATTTATCATGCAGATATCGAATTTAAAGCGCAACAAGGTATGAAAATTCTACTACCTTCATCTTCAGTGAATAATTTTACAACCACTGCAGATTAAAAAATTTTCTAGGAATGATTTTAAAGCTTGTGTTTATTCATTAACTTAGTATTTCACATTCTTTAAAGGCTACCTTCCCAAATCATAACGTCGCTTAAATATATATTTTTTTTGCATTCCTTGGCCAGTAGATAGTTTTTCAATAGCCAATAGTTTTTTAATGGCCAATAGTTTTTCTTTAGAAAAAAATGAATGCTCACAAATAACTAAAGAAGAATCTTCAACATATTCCGTCGTAGAATAATCTCTCCTCTTTCAAATTATAAACATGGTTTATTCTTAGTCGGCAGTTTTGATGGACTTTTGCCGTATTTTTTCTTGTTGCACAGGCTGTACTTGAGACTTAAACTATTTCTTTTTTAATTTGGCGTTTTTGTGACCCTTTGGTTAAATCGAGAGGATGATTTTGTGGCTTTGGGATCCACAAATGATGAAGGCGGTTCAATTTTTTATCAGACGTTTCGTTCCCATGCATAAGCCCTCTTTAGTGATTTATTCTAAAATAGTATTTTATAATTTGGTTTTATAGAAGATATAAACGAAAATTTAGCAACTTTCAATTCAGTTCCTTCTATCTTAAATGGGCAAGATTTTAAAAATAAGTAATAAAATAATATATTATACGTAGTTATGTATTATTCGTATATTAAATAAATAATTTATCACTTGTTAAGAAAAAATTTTCAAAGAAGAAACTAATATATATTATTAAAAACCAATGTAAAAAATACCAAAAAACCAAATTATATAATGTACGAAATAGAGTGCATTTGATTATAATTTTTGGATTGATTAATTCTTACCGCCAGTCCTTTGAAAACGTTTGAATTTGTTCATATCAGAGATAAAAGAAACTTACCTGAAACAAAAATTAAAAAATACAGTTGAAAACGTGTTATTAATAATAAAACGGATTTTTAAGAATATATAAAACTACATCAGTAGATTCAAAAAATCAAGATAATAGAGAAAAACAAATCTTTAAAATTAACAGAAGTCATCTGTTGGAAAATAGGGACAGCAGATTTTCTGTTAACCCTTTAACGGCCAACTTAAAACCCGTTGAATAAAAATTCTGAAAAAATTCAGGAATAATGTAAGGTTATTTTCTGATCGATTTTTGTAAAAAAAATTTTTTGTTTCTTCATTTTTTTAATTTTCTCGGTTTCTATTAAGTATACGATAACTTGTAACCACCTTACGAGATGCGGAATAGTCCACTTTGATCTAATCCACGTACTTATTTTGCAGAATTCTTAGCTTACTAAATGAAAATTAAAAAAAAATCGAAAATAGTAGGTTGCACGTATGGCCGTTAAAAGGTTAAGGAGACTATTTAGGAATGTTTCAACGGTTGAAAATAGAGAAAACTTTAGGCGTGGATTGCCGGGATATGAATAAATCTACGCAGCTGTTCTTTTCAACATTATTTACTACATTATTATAGATTGAAAAAATATACTGACCAGTTGAAAATTGTTTTGAAAAAAAGTTATTAATAATTATGTTAAGTCGCATTTTTCTTCCACGACCTTCTGTTGTGCATGATTGTCGGTGACCTAATAAAGATTTTTCCAAAATTCTGTTTTAGACTTCTTCAGGAAAAGTGTCCACATAGAGCGAACCTGAAAAATTGAAAATCGAAAGAAAATAGACAAAATGGTGGCCAAGTAACCAAAACTGGCGAAAAATTCGAGTTATTTTTTATTATAAAAAATAAACAAATAGACTTAACTATTGTTTTGCAGGTTCACTTTATGCGGACACTTTTTTCTGAAGAAGCTTAAAAAAGAAGTTTTGAAAAATCTTGATTAGTTCACCGGCAATCATGCACAACAGAAGGTCGTGCACGAAAAATGCAACTTAACATAATTATTAATAACTTGTTGTTTAAACAATTTTTAACTGGTCAATACATTTTTTCAATCTATAATATTGTAGTAAATAATGTTGAAAAGGACAGCTATGTAGATTTATTCATATCACGGTAATCCACGCATGAAGTTTTCTTTATTTTCGACCGTTTAATCCTTCCTAGTCCCCTTAAACTTACAGATGGTTAGTAAATTTAACACATATTTCTGTAGAGTTAACAGAAATGTCTGTAGAATTAACAAAAATGTTTGTTAGGTTAACATTTTTTAAGAAAAATTAAAATTCCGTTCACCGAACAGATATTTCTGTCAATTCTACACAAATATGTGTTAAATTTACTAACCATCGGTAAGTGTAACAGAAATTTCTGTAAATACAACAGAGCAAATCTGCTGTCCCTATTTCTACAAATGACTTCTGTTAATTCAACAGAGATTTTTTTTCTCCGTGTTGAGGATTCTGAAAGAGTACAGATTTCCGAGGATTCCAGAATAATTTGGAAAATATAGTTGCAGGGAAAAGTTGCCTAAGACGGGCCCCTTTCCACATTTTCCAAAAATTTTCGATTTTAAGGAACTTCAGAAGCAAAAGCGATTACTGACATCATAGTTTCATGTTTACTTTACAAAGTTCATGTGCTTAAGAGTTCAAAAAATGTTTAAAAGGCTATAAATTTCGATGTTGAAAAAAATATGTACTTTTTTCATCTTAGGCAATCCGATATCTTAAGACGAGCCTCTTTTCAAAATCAAAAAAGCTATGTAATTCAACACTAGATATTGATAAATTTTATTCGTAGCGTACTGTTAAACATTTTCCGTACATTTATGACATATTATTCATGCAAAATTCATTATAAAACATAAAATAAGCGTTAAAGAAGGTATAGCAGGAAACAAGTATTAACAAAGATGACGAACTTAATATTTATAAAAAGTTGTAAAGTGACAAATGTCTTAGGAGGTAGCTCGTCTTAGGCAAATTTCCCTTACACGAAGAAAAAAATTATCTGTAAAGTAACAGAATAATCTATTCAAATAGGGACAACAGATTTCTTCTGTTATATTCACAGACATTTCTGTTAAACTCAGTAAATTTAACAGATATTTCTACAGATCGAATCCATTTCAAATCAGGCAGGTTTTAAACTTGAAGTTGCAGAATCTCTCGGGGACAAAATATGTTGGTTTTTAGAGGAAATTAGGCGATACGTATTTTTGCGATTTATGAAAAAAAAATTTTGTACGAAGCTATGGGTATTTGAATTTTTTGCATTGTTTTTCAAAGAAAAACCCAAATTTTTTTCTTTTAAATTCTATAACTTTTGACCTAATTAAGATATTTAAGATTTTTTCCAGATTCTGTTAGCGTTTATCGTCTTCTTTCAAAATCCGCCAGAAAATTTAGAAATTGTTCAAAATTAACAAAATGGCGGCGGTTTTTCTGAAAATATTTATAGTCGATTTTCTCTTTAAAAAACCCAGACTTATATTTTTTGCCAATTTTTTCTTGAATTAGCACTATCATAGGGAAAACATTTTGTGAGTTTTATGCGGGCTAAATAACTTTTGTGTCCAAGAGAATTTTTTTTCATAAAATGGAATTTTCGCATTTTTCTCGAACTACAGATACAAAAAAATGTTAACAAAATAGTTTGCACAATTAAAAAAGTTCTAAAAACTTTTACTCATTTATTATGTCTTGCACCATTTCCGAGAAAAATAAAAAAATTCAATTTTCATACACAAAAAAATTTTCTTGCCCCCTGATTTATGGAAATACCCATAAATAAATAAATACCCATAAATAAATAAATACCCATACCCATATTTTGTTAAATAGTTTTTAAAAATGTACGTTTATATAAAGAAGACTTCTTGTGAGTTTTACGTGGGCTAAACAATTTTATGTCCAGAAAATTATTTTTCATAAAATCGAATTTTCAAATTTTTTGCTGAAACAGTTTAAGTTAGAAAAATAATGTTAAGACAAGAAATTGTTTGCCTAAAAAGTTTTCGACCAATAAAAACGCGAGAGTAGAAGAAGGTGCCGTCCATCCCGGGAATACAAAAATTGAGATTCAAACGAAGTTTTTGCGCATTATTGAAAAATATCAGGGTGAATGTGAAATATATTTAAATATATTGAATATAAAAACTTTTTAGGCAAACAGTTTTTAGTTTTGACATTATTTTCGTAACTTAAATCGTTTCAGCAAAAAATCTAAAAATTCGATTTTATGAAAAATAATTTTCTGGACATAAAAATTGTTTAACCCACGTAAAACTCACAGGAAGTGTCATTTTTATATAAACTTACAATTTTTAAAATTATTTAACAAAATATGGGCATGGGTATTTATGAGTATTTATTTATTTATGGGTATTTCCATAAACCAGGAGTCAAGAAAATTTTGTGTGCATTAAAATTGAATTTTTAAAATTTTTTTCGGAAATGGTACAAGACATAATAAATGAGTAAAAGAATTTTTTGTAGAACTTTTGTAATTGTGCAAACTATTTCGTTAACATTTTTTCGTATCTGTAGTTGTTTTCGAGAAAAATGCGAAAATTCGATTTTATGAAAAAAAATTCTCCTGGCCACAAAAGTTATTTAGCCCGCATAAAACTCACAAGATGTCTTCCCTATGATAGTACTAATTTAACAAGAAATTGGCAAAAAATATAATAAAAGGGAAATGATTATATGCGACTGTACGTGATATAATTTTATTAATGTAAACACAGAAATAGATACAAATGTAAACAAAGAATAAAGATACTTTTAGAATTAAGGAATATATCATGTAAATGTAAAAATATAGGTGTATGATGTATACTTGATAAATAGAATTAAGAAAAATGTAAAAATTTAACCAAGTTCATTTCTGGGCTATGTAAGCTGAAATTAATAAATATATAATATAATAAATAAAAAGAAATTGGCAAAAAATATAAGTGTGGGTTTTTTGAGAAAATCAACTATAAATATTTTCAGAAAAACTGCCGCCATTTTGTTAATTTTGGACATTTTCTAAATTTTCTGGCGGATTTCGAAAGAAGACGATAAACGCTACCAGAATCTGGGAAGAAATCTTAAATATCCTAATTAGAATTTAAGAAATTTAAATTAGATTAGAATCAAATTAAAAATCCTATTTAACGTCCAATAATCAAGTTAATGTATAGAACTCCTGGAAATAAAACCAAGAATCCAACGACCAATTTTGGACAAACACCATAGCATGCTCCTATTGTAGTTCCAAAAAAAGATCCTACAAAAATAAAGAAGGGACTTTATATTTACTTATATTTACTATATTTACTTTACTTTTTATTTTTGTAGGATCTTTTTGGAGGATCTTTTTTTGGAATTAGAATAGGGGCATGTTATGGTATTTGTCCAAAGGTCGTTGATTCTTAGTTTTATTTTCAGGAGTTCTATACATTATCTTAATTAGGTCAAAAGTTATAGAAGTTAAAAGAAAAAATTTGTTTTTTTTTTAAAAACGAAGCAAAAAATTCAAATACCCACAACTTCGTAGAAATTTTTTTTCACAAATCGCAAAAATACGTATCCCCTAATTTCCTCTAAAAAACAACATATTTTGTTCCAGAGAGATTCTGCGACTTCAAGTGTAGAACCTGCCAGATTTAAAATGGATTCCGTCTGTAGATGCTACAGTCTGGCCACCTGCAATTATAACAGAAATGTCTGTAAATATAATAGAAAAAATCTGTTTTCCCTATTTGAACAGATTATTCTGATCTAGATCTGTAAAATCTACAGATATATCTGTTAAATTTACTGACCATCTTTAAGTTTGAAATGTCTGTAAATATAACAGAAAAAATCTGTTGTCCCTATTTTAAAAGATTAATCTGTTAATTTTACAGAATCTTTGTCCTCCGTATATTAAGTAAACATTTCTTTGAACGTATTCACTGATTTCATTTGTTTAAACTAAAAAATATTTAATTTATACAAAACTTTCTTTTTTTTTTAGTATAAGTTTTTTTTCACTGTGTTTAAGACTCTTAATTCCAGTATTACGAGCGGAAGTCAAATCAAATGGGCCTGGTACGAGAGCGTAATTAAATGAGGACTCATTGCCTCCAAATGGAATAATGAAATGAGATCAGTGATGATCGCGTACTCTCGGTAATCTCCATTGTTCGTCGAGATTCCGTCATTGGTCCTGGGCACTCTTCTCTCATTGTCAGAATCAACAATACCAAAGAGTCCGGATCGTATTTTTGTCAGCATAACGAGACGTTAAGTGGCTAAAAAGCGGGAGTCATTCGTCACCCTGAAAGCCTCAGTTAGGAGTCTAGTCGGAGGACTCATGCTTGCGTGTATACTGTATAATGTATGTTTTATTACAAGCTCGAAGACGCGAGTTTCCTGCTCGTTTTGGGCGCCGACGACTCAGACACAAAGGACCTAGGATGCACGAGGGTGAAAGGAGCACACCTTGGCGAAACGGAAAGCTCAAGAGAAATGGGTAAGAAGTCAGAGGGATGAAAAGCCAGAGGGGAGATAAATAAGGCGCAGGGAGACGACACGAAATCAAACTACACTCCCTCGCTTTTTGAAACTTAAGGCGTCCCACTCGCTATAATCATTAGAGAATTTCGTGATTTCGACAGGCAAATTTGAATAAGATAACGACAGATATTCAGTAGAGAGTATATTTAGGTGCACTAAGCTTAATTATTGCTTTTAAGTATGTTGTACTTTGAAGTTATTTTCTGTCCACTATTTGAATTTCAAGCAAAAATAAAAAACCAAAGTTTACTCTGGAATAATTCAATTTTAATTAATTAATTTTTTTGGGCGACTAAGAATCATTCATTCTCGAAAATTGAATTTTTTGAATAGTACTAAAATGTGCGGCTTAATGTACCTGTAATTTATATTTCTTTTATCAACCCTTTAACGCCCTTTGAGATACTATTTTCCCACCGGGTCTCTAAAATCAAAATGGGATAATATCTTTCCAGGGTATCTTAAGAAAGCAAACGACCAATTTTTGTAAAGTTTTGAAGTTTCTCGGTTTTTTGCGCATTAAAGGGTTAAGAATTTACACTTCTCAATGAACTATTTTATGCAAAGAACACATAATTTTTGCAAAAAAGGGTTAAAAATAAAGCATAAGCTTAACTAGTAATTAACAGTTATGTAATAAGGTAAGGTTTTTAAATGTTAAAAATAATAACTGCCAACAAATTTTCAAGGCACATATAAAGATTAAATAAGGTTGTGCGCTTTTAACTTTTGTCTTGAAAAGGATGTTGGATGAATTTAAGGCAAATATAAAGAGCGCACAGGTTGTGCGCTTTTAACTTTTGTCTTAAAAAGAATGTTGCGAATTTCTGAATTTGTAACTCTCACAGTGTTCAAATTTTGTTTGTGTGATTTTGTTCGTGGTAAATATAAAAAAAGAAAAAGAGAAAGAAGGAAACGTTGTTGGCTGCCTTCTTAAAGAAAGGGATCAAAATAGAAATAAAGTCAATTTGAATTCTGAAGCTTTAGTGCAGATTCTGCAAAATACACAATGGGAAGAAAGAGTCGGAAATTTAAGAGGAGCAATTAGTAGGGAGAGTGGTTGAGGCCACTCGAAAATTTCGGGTAACAATATCTTTCCGCATGTCTGAAAATCGATTTCGCAGGAGTAAACACAATGGCTGAAGATCGCTTCCGAAACACGAGTAACGTTTTGGCATGCATAACAGTGGGAGCTTGATCGCAAATTACCACAAGCGTACGACCGATAATGGAAATCGCTATTGAAGCGGACGATTCACGACGCACTACAGCGCAGTTTGACATTTTAATTGGAAAATTGTAATTACCCAGCTCATCCGTATTATTTTCAACAAGAGCTTTTGATTTCTAGTGTGAAAATTTGGAGTCAAGGATTCAATGCTAAATTCTAATTGAGTCAATTGTGCGAACATCGGAAACATTGTCCCTCCACGTTTAACCTGAAAATTTAAGAAAAAAAGTATGTTTTGAGAATGCCTCTCGAGATTTTAAGCCATCAATGAAAAAAAATCGATGAGTCCCCTTTTAAAAAATCTTAATTTTTGATTTTTTGGGAGTGCTAATGAGTGCATTTTGATAGAAATCATTTGAAAGTGTTGGTCCTTTTAAAAATTAAAGTGTATAAATATAATAGGAACAAATTCTTCTAACAAATATTTAAATTTTAAAATAGTTGGAAATGTTGTTTTGGCTTTTGCAAGCTTTAACATGAATATAATTTAAATTTTGGTTTTCCTAAAATAACTCAATTTTCATCTAAGAAGAACAGGAAATTGAACATTTTTTAGACAAATTTTTTTAAATTCATTTCTGGAGGTTATATTTCCCAAACTATTAGAGATAAAGCATTCAATTTTTTTAAAGAATCTTCTAGAATCCTTCAGCATCCACTGGATCTTTCCATACCCAGGTTGAAAAATTATGCATAATCTGTAAATAATGAACTATGGGTAGTCACTGTGCCAAAAATTATGCATAAATTATGCATATTGAATAAATCTGAAGGTATCAAAATGTTGGAAACAATTGAAAACTATTTTTCATTTGTTTGCAACATTTTATTCATAATTTGTGCATATTTTTTGCATAGTGACTACCCATAGTTCATTATGCATAGATTATGCATAATTTTTGCATTATGCATACATTTTTGCATTGTGAATAAATTAGGCATAATTTTTCTTCTAACATTTTCTAAACTCTTCAAAAACTTCCATAGTCTTACAGAATCTTTTAAAATCTTCCAGTTTTATTGAGATTCTCTCAAATTCTCTCAAGTTTTCAAAACAATTAAAATTTTCAAATATTTACCTAAAACAACTCTTATCACCAAAAAAAAACTATCCTAATAACACAGAAAAACTCGATTTTGGCATCAGAATCAAATGATCAAAACTTTCATCTTTTCAGATGACGAACGCACAACTTTTCGACCGTCCAAGCGAAAACAATGAATTTGGTTTGGTAGGTCTCCAAAAATCCATGAAAAAAAAATTTCCCAAAACAATCGCTTAATTTCCATTTTTTCTATCGAAACACATATCCGGCTTGTCTATCTTTCTCATTCCCCAATCGACCGTAAGCCTGGTTTTCCTATAACATTGAGACTGTCGATCCAGAGAACCCTTTATGACTCTCGTCCATCCGGTTCGCCATTTCCGTTCAAAGTTTTAATTGGTAAATGGGAATTGGTCCCGAGAAAATCCCCTGATTGTGAGCTTCACCACTTTTCATGTATGCAACTCCCCGTTTAACTCATTGTTTGCAACAAAACATTTTAATCTGGTTGAAAGCTAAAATTAGTTTATTCGTGTAATTAAAGAACTCCAAAGTGATAAAATCCAGCGTTTGACAAAAAAATTAATTTCATGAATAATCCTTAGACTGAATTAAAAAATCCGAATTATTAAAATTTATAAAGTTAAAAAATATTTTTTTAATCAAGAATTTAGTTGAAACCAATTTTTAATTTAAAAAATCTTGATTGCAAGTTTTATTTATTTTGCAATAATTTTCCTTTGTTTAAAAATTGTATAGCTCTTCTACTTCAGATAAAATAATACACTCTGAAAGGTAAAATGATTTCTCCATGAAATTTCACTCAGAAAACTCAGCCAGTTTATTGTCTTTGACACAATCGAGGTCGATTTTGTGGGGAAGTTTAAATTCAAATTTTCTTGATCTTTGTTTGGAATAAAATCGGCAAGTTCTCTTTCCCTCATAGGTATTCTGGCCTAATTAAGACGCACAAAGGCGCCTGAGTGGTTAAACTGCCAACAGCAAAATAATTTTTAATATCTATTCCTCCGACCGTTCGAAAATCGACTGCTTCTCGAATATCTTTGCCAGACGAAAAGGATCTCGTGGGAAAATGTTTGCGCAGGATCGGCGCGTTTGAGGTTTTAATTGGAAAATGCTAATTAGGCACCCACCTCTTGTAATATTCGTCCCAATGGTTCAGAACCGCCTCTACTTTGCTAGTAGCCGACCTTCTTCGTCTCGTCGTTTTGCGTTTCAGAGGTGAGATTAAACTGCCTTTTTTTTTATTATTTTCCTTTTGTCCTTCTTCCTTTCTTTCTTTGTCCCTATCTTCTAATGGTCACATCCACCAAGTCATGATACGCTCGTTCTTAAAGGATTTGTCGTGGCCTGGCTTAATTAATCGGTATCGCATGCCGACTCCGATGTCCATCATCAATCGGCAATGCCATGGCGGATTGTGATTGAAAAAGAGAAGACTCGAGTGAGAGAGAAAGAGAAAGAAAGAAAGAAAGAAAGAAAGAGAGAGAAGCCGTGATCCAGAATACTGTTTAATTAATTAACGCCAATTACTAGTCAATGAGTTTAAATTTCGAGTAGTGGTCAAAGCCTCTGCAACAAACGATAGCAATCGAGAGGAAGTTGACCTGCATTTTTTTCTCCTACCCGCACTCAGAGAAATTTAAATCCCACCCACGAAAATTTTACGGTCGCTTGCCTGCGGTTAAGTGTGTCAACACAAAAATGTACTGTCATAAACATTTGTAGTTGATATGTAGAAAGTTTTTGATACGCTGAACTTTATTAGCATTATTATTGATTACTTAATTAACTTTAAATAAAAAGAGTTTAAGAACTTGAGAAAAATTAATAGCAGTATAAATTTAGAATACTTTCAATTTTTCTTTCTTTTTCCACTTTTTCGCATATCGAGAAATGTGTTTTACTGAGTTGCAAAATGGAGACGGTTAACCCTTGAAATTCTAACGTACAGATACGGAACTGGACCTATATGCAATCCACTTTGAGAGCCTAAAGGATGCACTGGAATACCAAGCTTCATGAGATTCACTGTACACTCCTCCTTGGTCGATTTACATGCTCCTTCGAATCACATAATCATATCTCTCGGAGAGCTCCTTTGCGATCGTCCCCAATATGGATTCGTGCACCAACTTGGCGATCGAAGTTTTATATTCGAGGGGTCGCTAACGTTATCCTCAAATAAATTGCACACGTTTGCTGCAATCTCTTTTGTGGAAATGGAAAAGTAATGAAACTGTTTCTTTGAAATAATTACCATTATTAATTATTCTCTATTGTGTCACGAAACTGCATTTCCAACTCTTTATCCTTACATTTGTTATCAAGAAAAGTTATTCCAGGTTTCACAGCTCTCAAAAAAGGGGAAATAGCGAGATTTTTTCACAAAATTAGAGGAAAATGGGAGACTAAATATTAAATACCACTTTTGCCTTTTTGAGTGAAGCAAAAACAGAAATGAAATCAGAAATGTTACATTAAAGTTTATTCAGCTCTGTATTAAATGTTCCATTCAGTCGACTAATTTTATAAAAATATTATACGCATGTTGTAAAAATTAGGTTTATTATTATAATAAATCATTATTATAATCATAATTTTTTTCGTATAAATGTTTTTTTCATATAAAATATATTATGAATAGCATAATTGTTTCCATTAAGTTAATTTTTACCTAGTTACACTGAAAAAATGGGTTGTTGGGACAACTACTTTAGTAGTTGAACAAACTACTTCAGTATTTACAAACTTTTATTAGTTGATGTAACTATTAAAATTGTCGTTGCAACAAACAGAATAGTTACGCCTACTAATTGTTCGAACTCGAGACTGATTAACTGTAATTTTTTTGTTTAAATGCATTTGGTTTCATATGTTTTATTTTTATTTCTTTGATTTAAAATGTATGTCGCACTTACAACCTTTAATTTCCTATTTCTGAATTTTGTGATATGAACTTTAAATTATCGATTTTCTCGTATGTCGTCATATAGAATTGTCTATTGTGATTTGGCGAATAATGACTGAATGAATGTGAAAGCTCTCGCCTCGTTTACGTACTTTCATTTCGGCTGATGAGTAAATATTTATTGTAAAGTAACTATTTATTGTAAAAGCCCAATTTATTTAAATTAATTATTGTTTAAATAAATACTGATCCAATTCTGAGAGCTGATTTTAAGTTGCAAGTAACTTTAATTCAACGACAATATTTTAATCCTCAATTCAAAAATTTAAATCTCGCTCGCGAACATAATAACATAGTTGTCTGAACTAATAAAGCAGTAGAAGCATATGTTACAAACCAAAGTAGTTGGCCTAACTAACCATTTTTTTCAGTGTATTATGTAAAAATAAAAATGACCAGGAATTTTTTGAGACCAAAACCCGGCGAAATCAAGGTGAAATCATTGAAAAATTAGAAAATTTAAATTTTAAAGATTGAAATTTAAAAATGTTCAATTCTAAGCTTTCTAAGTTTAATCAATTTAGATTGAAATATATTTTAAAAATTGTTTAGTTTCAAATTGAAATCGTTCAAAATAGTATAATTTGAAATTAAAAGTGCGCCTAAAACTGAACAATTTTTAATTCGAAACATTCAAAATACAATAATATTACGGTTCTCAATGTTACAACTTCAAACTATTAAAAGTTTGCACAGTAAAAACTAGACTTTCGTTTCAATCCGGTATGCTTTTTTGGGCGTTCTAATATGATCTTCGATTGTTCTACACAATATCTGATCAACTTCATTTTAAAAGATGATACCAGATTAGATTTTGTTTTCATTCACAATCATTCTATTTTGATTCAGAAATCGTACTTCTTTTATTCGGAATTCACGGACTAAATTGAAATCGGATGGTTTTGTCACCCGATCTATTTCCATACCGAATTTAGCTCTAAAAGCGTTTTTATTTTTTAGTGTGTGTACAGGATTTTATAGTTTTTAGTTTTTAAGGGTTTTTTGTAAGGTTTAAAATACGTAAAAACCGCAAGATATACATGGATGAAAAAAAACATATATATATGTATGTGTGACTTGCGCCGAAGAAAGGGGGCTTACTCTGAAAAGTGAGATTTTTCAGGGCGAGCGGTCGAAGTCGACCCGATAGATGCGACTTTTAGGAGAGAGTGTACCTAACAACTCAATTATTAGCAATAATAACACTCAAAAAATTGTTTTGATGATTTCATTAAGAAGAGCAACTCAAAAACTGTCGAAAGGTGTAAAAACCTCGATTTCGATTTTTTTAGAGTAAGCGCACGTCACACACACACACACACACACACACACACACACACAATGGACACACACACACAATAATGTCGAATTGAAAGAACTTCAAATTAATTAGTTTTGAATTAAAAGGGCTCCAAATAGAATTCGAATGTCGCTGAACTTTTCAATTTTGAAAAATTAAGAATTAAAGATCATAAAAGTACTATAAAATATGAAAAGAGTCGCAGAATTAATACATCAACAAAACAAGAAAAATTTTACTGGATTTTATGAATTTAATTCAAATTTAAGAGGAAAACGAGAAGAAAGGAGAAAAAGGGGAAGTTTCAAATGTGAACTTTTAACTCCAAATGTGAATCCTTGCAAAGAGCATTCTTAAAAATGTTGTACATAAGTAATGCATTTCCTGAAAGGCTCACTATTAGCCTGAATATGTACAATTTCTTCCAAAGGAAACAGATCTATCTTTCATAGCGGATGAGTGGTGATCCGATGACCCGTAGAAGGGCGTCCAATTATAGAGAGAGCAACGAAAGTCCGGCTTAAATAAGAAATTAAATCACCGTACATTTAATAATCTTGCTTAGCACGCGAAGCATCTCTCCACGTCTTGAAATGAGATCGAGATGGAAAATGAAGTAAACAAAGACAACGAAACGACTATAACAGTAAGGTACCGCATGTTTGTACATGCAATAAAGTGCGTCCCCTTTCGCAACGTTTCTTTATCGTACGCATAAGTCTCTGCTCTGCACTTTTCCCTGGAGGACATTGCTGCAGCGTCTTTCTCTTTATAGTGCAGCCTTCTGCTGCGGATAAAGCCCTGGTATCGAAGTAACATAATTCGGTACGACAAAAAATTCTTTGCTTCGGTGAACACTCCCCCTTCACCCTCACACCAACTTCCCAACAGACCTCAACCATCAGCAGAGTCGACTCTTTCGAGACGTAATGGATGAGATGAAGAAGATTTGCGAGAGTCATAGTGAGAAAAGGGAGAGTACGAAGCAGAAAGAGGATCAGGACGAAGATTTAGATAAAGATGAAATGGATTGAGGGTGAAAATTTTATGTTCAGTAAAGGAGTATCAAAGAGCTTTTTAATAATGTAATAAACATCCGTTAGGGAAAGTGGGAATGATTAGGGCGCACACTGGGACCAAACTTGCTTTTTTTTCGTTCAAAAAAGTCTTACAATTTTTTTCCAATTTAACTTTTTTTTTATGAAAAATTTTCATTAAAAAATGAATATTTGTGAATTCAGCATACAAGTGTATATCTAGGGCGCACATTGGGACCAAACTTTCTTTTTTTCGTTCAAAAAAGTTTCAAAATTATTTTCCGATTTAACTTTTCTTTTATAAAAAATCTTCATTAACCCTTCGAGACCACACCTATTTATTCGACCATTGAGACCACACCTATTTATTCGATCATCGAGACAAATTGACCCTGTACCATTTTGTATATGCTACCTACTTAAATGTTCGCGTCCGGTTAAGCTGAAAAAATTCAGGGGTATACTTTTGATATTCTTAAATGTGATGGTGCAGTATGGAAATGTGAAAAGTAATTATAAATATGAAACAAAATTCTAGAAAAAAAAAAACATTTTCGGAAAATCATGTGTTTCGAAAAAAATTAATTATCACTAGAGGGCCATGGGCGCGTGTCAAGTCTGCTTAAACGCTATATCTAGTGAAAGTTGAGGCATGGGTCAAAATGACCCAGAGTGGTCTAGAAGGGTTAAAAAATGAATGCTTGTGAATTTTTCAGCATACAAGTGTATATCTATTTTGTACCGCTTTCGACGGCATAAAGTGTTGGTCCTTGTTATCAGTTAAAAATAATAAAGATTATAGAGTAATCGTTTAGAATGTTGGATATTGAATTATAGAGTAGATAATTAATAACTAAAAATCAATTATTTAACTAAGTTTTATGACTAATTGACCTCTCAACGCACTATAAAGCGATAGCAACAGAAAAAACAATTTTTTCTACGCGAAAATCCCAAATGAAAAACCTGTTCTTTTCAGGAATTTTGCGCAAAATAGTAGTAAAGTCTTAAATTTTTAATAAAAAAAAGCTGTAAGACAATTGTTAGGCCTCAAGGTAAATAGTAGGAAAAAGAATTTGCCTGTAAAGTGGAATTTTTTGAAGTGCAGGGACTTTGTTGCTTAAAAAAATAAGGGAGTTTTCGAAGAAGATAATATTATACAGTAAACTAAATTTTGCAGGATTTTTGAATATTCTGGATTTTGAAGACTTTGAAAGAGTCTGAATAACTTTGGAAGAGTTCAGAAGTATCTGAAAGATCCTAGAACGTTCTATGGAGAATCGTAGAAAATTCTGGAGGATTTCAAAAAATTCTAGAATAGTTTACAAGATTTTGGAGAACTCCATAAAAGACTGAAAAATGTAGAAGTCTCTTGAAGATTTAAGAATATTCTAGAAAATCTAGAAGATTCAATAAGACTCGAGGATTTTTGTAGAGTTTTAGAAGGCTCTAAACGAGTCTGGATACTGAGAAAAAAATACTTTTGAATCTATAGCATATGCTATTGCGATCTGCCAAAAGCAGATGCTATTGATTTATCATAATACACTATAGAATTTTCAGTATCACCGTTGATTCAAATCGGTAAACTTTGATTAAAAAATAGTAGATTTTGATTCAACAGCGACGCTATAAATTCCAGAGCATATTACTTGAAATCTTCATCATATTCTTTTAGCAGATAGTAATAACATATGCTATAGATTCAAAAGTATTTTTTTCTCAGTGGATATATCTGGAAGAGTTTAAAATCTTCTATATTCTAGAAGATTCTATAGAAGGTTGTGAGAAAGTTTAAAATATTCTACGAAGAATTCTAAAGATGCTACAAGATTCTAGAAAATTGTGGAATTTTCGATAAGATTAGATTCTACAGAATTTGAATGTCATTAAAATGCACCTCTGTAGTTTTACAGTTAAACAGAAAAATCTGTTCTTCCATCAGGCAATTTTTTCCTTACAATTTTTCCCTTACATGAAGTATGGATGATTTCATCCATAATGATTTTCACAACATTTGCGACATAATTGCTGCAAAGCACACCTGCTGAAGATATCAACAAGTGTATCTTATCCTCGCCCCACTAAAAAAACAACTTTCATCCATAAAATGACCATTAACAATTTTATTACAACGAGTAAAGAGCTAACTTCAATCCACCTCATTAACTTTGCGACTAAGAACAAAATTCAGTTTGTCATATAAAATGAAATGCACCAAATAAACAAAATTCAATTTATAATTTGAATTAAAAGTGCTGCATCGAAACTCATCTTATCACTTGCTCGTTAAGTGAGGAAAAGAAGAGAGAAAGAGAGATAGAGAGAGAGAGAGAGAGAGAGAGAGAGAGAGAGAGAGATATGGTTAAAAAAGTGAGACGAGAAGAAGTCGAACGAGGCTCCTATCTGTGTAGCCGTTTACGTAATCTCGCACATAGATACATAATGCACCCACTTTGTCGTGGACACAGGCCTTAAGATTCGAGTCCCACGCGTTCTCAGACATTCCTTGATAGTAATTGTCGGCTGCCGCCTATACTATCTGCCGACATTCGCTCGCTTCTGCAAGAGAGAAAAGAGCCCAAGAGAGAAAGAAAGTGACTGAAGAAAAAGAGAGATCCTCACTCGTAACACGCCTGCCCTTTGCCCACTACACTGCTCTTCGGACTTTTTTTTACTTATTCCCCTTCCATATTATCCCCCTCACCCTTTCACACAAGGATCAGCATCTCTCGTTTTAGTATTTACTCTCATCCGGGAACAGCTAGAGTTAGAATTTTCCCTTTATCTCTCTCGACGTGTTCCCTGTTTCTATCTTCTCTTCTGGGTGAGCCTGAGCCATCTTCAACATGGTAATACCATCTTCAACCCCCCTATGGCTCTCCACTGGCTCTTTTAGTCTAAAATGCCGGGAAATTAGGAAATTGCCAACAAAACGTTGTCAATCTTCTCAACCAACCCCAGGTCTTATTTCAGTCTCCCCTTTGCTTCTGTGAAATTCGGTTATAGCTAGACATTTCTCCTGGTATTTTCGAGTGATTGGTGAATCCCACTTGGATCATAACGGAATTGTTTTCGATTAAAAAAAATAGGGGAAGCTGCATTGAAATTGCGTATATGGTATTCGTAGAATTTTTTTTGTGTACTGAAGAGGCGATCGAAGAAGAATTTATTATCAGGGGTGCCATATGGCCATGACACCAAGAGCTGGATACAAATCTAAATCACCAAATGTTTATAAAGATAAATAATTTTTGGCTAGATACGAGGGGTTCACCAATAGCAATTTTAATGTACACCTGAAATCAAGAATTCAAAAAATGCATGGCGAAATCAAAATAATACAAAGAATTCAAGGGTAATTTAAAAGAAATCAAGGAGAATATAAAAATATACCAAGGTGATTTCAAATAATTCGAGATTAATTCAAAAAAATTAGGATGATTTCAATGAATTCCGGACTAATTCTAAAGAATTCAAGGAAAATTCAAAAAATACAAGGTGATTTAAAAGAATTCAAGGTTAATTCCAGGTGAATTCAGAGAATTCAAACTGATACAAGGTGAATTCAAAAAAATTCGAAGAATTCAAGGAGAATTCAAAAGAATTCGAAGAATTCAAGGATAATTTAAAAGAAATTAAAGTGAATCCAGAGAATTCGAGAGTATTTAAAGTAAATTCAAAATAATTCAAAATATTAAAAAGAATGCAAAAGAATTCAAAGTATTCCATAGAATTCAAGGTTATTTTAAGGTGAAATGAGAGAATTAAAAAAATACAAGGTGAATTCAAGGAGAATTCTAAGAATTCAAAAAAATTCAAAGTTAATTCAACAGAAATTAATGTGATTTCAAAGAATTCAAAAGAATGCAAAAAAGGCAAAGCAATTCAAAATAATTCGAAGAAATCTAGGTTAATTTAAAGAGAATTCAAAGAATTCGAGGCTAAGTCAGAAGACATTAAGGTGAATTCAGCGAATTCAAAAGAATACAAGATGAATTCAAAATAATTCAAATAATTTAAGCAGAATTAAAAGAATACAAGGTGAATTCAGAAGAATTCAAGCACAACTGAACACTTGAATTCAGTAGTGGTTAACTTCTCGATACATGTACTAGAAATTTTGTAAAGATATTGATTTCAATAGCAAACAATGATTGTCAATAAAGTGGAAAGGATTCCCTTAAATTTTTATATTTAAAAAAAATTCTTTAATGTTGAATCTGTCTCTTTTAATCTCAAAACTTTTGCAAAATTAGAGATTTAAATACTCCAAAGATCTTCCTAAATCTGTTTTGCGTTCTAAAAAAAATTAAATCCTTTGAACTTATTGCGAAAAACCATTATTCATGAAAAATTTTACAATACCTATAGAGAAGAGAAAAAATGTAAGCAAAGGCGGAGTAAGCAAACGTATGGCTTTAAATAAATTAGTGCATTAAAATTGGTAATAAAATTTTAATTTATCAACTGAGCAAATATTAAAATATTGACCGGTTCGGAGATAAAGAATTTGAAAAAAAGCTGATAAAATTTTCCAGAGAGTTGTTGAGCCTAGTTTTTGATTTAGGTTATCAATTTTTTATAAATAAACAAATATGACGAAAAAATGGCCATTTTTTCTATTTGACGTTCCCGATGCTCGACAATAATAGGAAAATTGTTGCAATCGCCTATGTTTCATAGAGGACATAGAGTAGCATTAGTTAAAGATGTTCCATCATGATATAATGAACAAAAAAATTTCTTATAAACAAATTATTTGTTGAAAGTGTGTTTTCTATAATTTTCAATAATTTTACGTTTTTTAAAGTTATATTGCAAGAAATTTGAAAGGAAACAATATTATAATGGAGAAAATTTCTCTTAAAATTATTCTTGTTAATATGAAAAACAAATTTAATAAACAAATGCATTATTCAAACATTTGTCGAGAGAAAAATTCATTTTTTTCTATGTCAGTTCTTTTAATTAGGACCTTCGTGATAATTTCAGTAATATTCATAGTTAGTTGATGAATTTTATGATTTTTTAAACAAATTTAATAAACAAATGCATTATTCACGCATTTGTCGATGAAAAAACTCGTTTTTTCCAATGTCGGTTCTTTTAATTGAGAACTTCACGATAATTTCAGCTTCATCCATAATTATTTGATAAATTTTATTTTTTTTTAAACAAATTTAATTTAAAAATGCATTATTCGGGCATCTGCCGACGAAAAAATTTGTTTTTTTCTATGTCAGTCCTTTTAATTGGGAACTTCATGATAATTTCATTAACATTCATAATTAGTTGATAAGTTTTGTTTTTGTTTAAACAAATTTAATAAGCAAAAACATTATTCGGGCATTTGTCGACGGAAGAACTCGTTTTTTTTAAATGTCAGTCCTTTTAATTGGGAAGTCCATGGTAGAAAAAATGGTCATTTTTTTCGTCATATTTATTTATTTATAAAAAATTGAAAAACTAAATAAAAAATCAGACTCGACAACTCTCTGGAAAATTTTATCCGAATCGGTCAATATTTGTGGGCTGTACGTTATTTTGAACCAAAAGTCATTTTTTTCCCCCACTGTGCGCCGGCGTGACGCCGTCCACAATTAAGGGTATGTGATACATAATGATGTCACGAATTACCGACCGATTTTTTATTTATATTCAGCGGTTTTATTAAGAGAAAAATGCAAATTTAATGCTGAAATTTGAGGAAATAATAAAGAGCATATCAAGGAATCGATGTCTGGTGCGTTTCAGTTTTATTTTGAAAAAAAATTATTGCAATTTTTGTTCACAATAAAAACTGAAACGCACCAGATATCGATGCCTAAATATATTCTTTATTATTTCCTACAATTTAAGCATTATATTTGGATTTCTCTCTTCATAAACCCGCTGAATGTAAATAAAAAATCGGTCGATAATTTGCAATCCCAAAAGTTCTTGGAATTTCAAATTTTAAGCATCAAAGTATATACGTAATGTCAAATAAATTGTAATTTAATAATAAAAGTTATGGGTTTACATAAAACAATCAAATAATGTCTATGCCTTGACCTGAAAAAGTTGAAAATATGACCAGGAAAAACCGGGAAATGACCAGGTATTTAAAATCGGCAGATGAATCGCTACCCTGATAAAGCACCACTTAAGACTAACTTAAGATTACTTTTTTTCACTAATTCGTTCTGACAGTTGGTTTCACTATTGTTTACATTATTTATCGATTGTTATGAAATATTTATTCAATTTTATAAATAAATTTTTTTTCTATCTTCTTCCTATCTGTAACCAATAAAATAAATTAAAAAAAATATCGTTTTCGTACCTCACGCCGATATTGTCGCAGCCACGCCGCCGAAAATTGAAAACGGCGTCACGCCAGCGCGCCGCCAGCCGCCGATGAAATTTAGCCTGAACGCCTCCGCCGACCAAAATCATGTCGGCGCAGACCTCTAAGAAAAGGTGACAAATTTCAATAATGGGTGAAATAGGTGATGAAATTCAAAATAGGTGATAAAAGGATGATATAGATTTACTTGTTATAACACTAGAAGCCTTTTGTAATGCGGTACTTGAGTTTATCTCTCACACTGGAGCTCAACCTCTGTTAATTTATATTTGTAATTGAGTAATAATTTTATACTATTATACTGATTATACGTCGTATCTGCATCTCATTACATATAAATATAATTACGTTGTAGCTCTGTAATTGATGTAAAATTGTTGAACTTAAAATAAGCTGAATATGAATATGAAAAGGTGAATAGGTGACGATCTGTGAAAACTGCAATTTTAAAATCCTCAGAAAAAAAGAACTATTAAGATTTTAAAGGAGGTTCCCCCAAAAAAACTCAAGTAATTTTTTCAAAATTCCATGACATTTTTAAGGTTTTCTAGGTCTTGCAGCAAGCCTGCCAATCTTGATTTTCTATTCTTGTAAATAGTGTTTAAAAAACTCGTTTGCAGGTTTGAATGTCAGAATAAAATGATTTGAAAACGACACGAACTGTAAATTGAAACAAGCTTCGGATCTGTGGGTTAGGAATTTTTTGAACAATAGAAGCTATATAACTGAACGAATTGCAGAATAGATTTATAGATAACGAAACCCATATGGAGCCCAGGTGTTTCTACGTGCAAATAATGCCCCTCTGTCTGCGCATCGTTGCACGAACTCCAAAAGCCCTGGGCGCTTGCATCAAAAGAGGCGACTATCAGTTCATTTCTCTCAGTACGTCAATCAATCGAGAGGCTTTACGAATTCAGAATCAGTCTGATGCCAATAGTAGTAATCAGTAATATTTGCCTATTGATCGGGAAGTACATCAAGGCCATTGTATGAGTGACACGAGCTTTATGTCGATTAAGCACGTGTCACTTGCACCAGTCGCAAAATACTAAAGTAGTGATGCAAAGGTAATACTTTAGTTCCATAAAACTTATTTGTTACCTCTTTACATTTAAATTAAATACATTTGTATATAAATCAATACTTTTACCCTATTGCCCCTAAGAAAAATATTAAAAATCGCCACTCATTAATCATTCTAGACCAAATTCACTTTTTAATATTCAGTGCCTCATTTGTTTTTGATCATGATATTTGGAACTGGTTTAAATATCCCTTTTCATTTGTGTGTTTATGCGTCAAATGCCTGAAATTATCGAATTTCCGCTCCAAAATTTGCCGCTTAGCAATTTTATTTTGAAAAGAGGAATTGAGCGACTCTTAATCAATGCAATAAAATGAAACTGAAATGAATTTAAAGCCCAATGAAATTAATTCTGAAAAGTATTAGTAGACTGAAAGCTTTTGGAATAAAAGCTTTAGAAATTACAGCAACCAACCTATTTACCCAAACTTGAATGATTGGAAATCGGAAGAACAAAAGAATTGATGCTTTTAAGCTATAACAGAGTTGGGTTGAAATTGATTGAAAGCTTTACTAAAGTTCCAATTGGTCTCAAATTGAACTACCTAACGAAAATCTACTGCACGAATGAAGTTTGAGAAAAATCAAGTTTGAGAAATTAATAACAGTTTTGACAGTTAATTTTTGCTTCCTCAAAGAGGAAGTTTTTTAATAGTAACATTTTCCAAATTTTTAAAATTCGTTTAAATAAACGTTCGTCACTTGCTAAATGTCTAATACAATGTTTTGAACAATTGTCCGGATGTGTGTGTGTGTGTGTGTGTGTGTGTGTGTGTGTGTGAGAGCACCAAAAAATGTCTAGATTACGGGAAAACATTTAAAATCGGATTTACAGCTAGTTATGCATGTAATTATAATTTAATTTTAACTTTATAAAGTTATTATTGTAACTTTATAACGATATATCCACTGAACTCCTCTTTTCAATAAAATCATATTTATGATTGAAGCATTAAAAGTAATGAGATTTCAGCATTATCAAGGAGAAAACGATGCAATATGTACACTTGAAATTTGAATTAGAAATTGGGAAAAGGTACGACAGAGGGGGATGGATAGAGATAACATATTAGGTTTCTATTGCGCACCCGCACTTGTAACAACCGATACGTTTGATTAAAGGGACGAAATAACAAAGGTGCACTGCCAGTTCGACATATTGGATCGCGATACAACGTAGGCGTCGCGTCATTATCACACTGGGGCTTTGCTTGTTTCCTTTGCGATCTCATATGTACTTCTCTATGGAGATACTCCTCTTATGATGGAACCTACAATCCCTTGGAATCGGAGAATCGGACTCACCCCTGTACAATCACTATTCCAGGATCAAGTTCAAACACACTTCTGACATATACTGTTGTAAAACACGAAAGGGATTTTATCCTAAATTGATATACTTTTTGTTGTATACTCACTGAATGAGTATATTATGCAACATGTGCGTAAAATGTGGTTTTACACACGATATTTTTTGACACAGTGTGCGTAAAATGCGTTTTTAACACACCCATATTAGTGGGTGTGTCATAAGCCTTTCTTTCTGCACCTTTTACATGGAAAGAAATTTAGTTAGAAAATTCTCATTCTCATCTCATTATTAAAATTTAGTATAACCGTTTACATTTTAGGGAAATCGGGTTTTTATATTAAATTTTAGAATAAAGCTTCAGATATTTGCTACACTTTATATGAATGTATTATAAATATAAATAAAATAATTATTATTAATAATAATTTATTTATATTATAAATATAAATAAATAAATTATTTGAAAGAGAAGCTTATATTATATAAGCTTCTCTTTCAAATTTCTTTAAAATAATTAATAGTGGTCGCTTTTCCTGAATTAATTAATTTTGTTTAATTCATATTATTTCAAAAATATGTTTATGTTATTTTGGCAAAAGCAGAGTCTTCGGTCTTCACTGTCAGGGAACTTTCAATGAAAATCTTGTAGAAAATATGAATAATTACAAACCGTCAGTAGATTTATTTACTGTATGGAAGGAAAGAAAATTTAATTTGAGCTCAACCGGATCTGAGTTTTTTTAGGAATATAAAAGCGTATCTATCGTCGTCAGGAATGGTACCCCGAGAAAGATAGGCTTCGACACTGTCGTACAATGCTATCGACATATATCCAAACCGACGTGCTTCCGCCCTGTTGCATTTTCCCAATCCTCACTCTATAAGTTCCTTTTTCCTTTACAACCCCTTTTCCTGAACCTAACTCGCACACGTACATTCAGACAAACACAAATGTTGATGTTATTCCGTCACCCTCTATCCATCACCATCGAAAAAAATTACAGATAACCCAAATTGAAATGTGAAAAAATGAAAAAAAAACATTGCTCGTCCGCTGTTGACATTTCTTTCGAAGTGATGTTATCAAAAACGTAGTCGAATTTTATGAAAAATTTTGTTTGATTTTTGTGAAAATTAATATGGTAGGAATTCTAGATAGAATGTAGAATCGTTCTTAAAATTCTGTAAATGCAAAAAATATGTTGAAAGGTCGTGTAGGTCCACAATTTCCCCACTGGGGAAATTGTGGAATGATCATTTGTTATTTATGAAAGCACGCGAACGAAGGTAGGCAACTGGGCCGAATTAATTTACCATCGTTTACAAGCATTCTACTGAAACACAAGTTGATCCGCGTCTTCTTGCATTCTGAATTTTTTTTTACATACAAGTGAAAAACATTTAGGCATTGATTCTGATTTGCATTTGTCTCTCCGATATGAACTCCTTTTCATTAATTGCTCTCTAAACCTAAATCAGTCAAAATTTTCACTGATTACATTCAGTGATCCATTTCTAGTTAATTCATCAGTGAATTTTGACATTTTCAGTGAAATTGACTGAAATTCATTCAAAACTCACTGATGAATTAGCTAGAAATGGATCACTGAATTTAATCAGTGAAAATTTTGACTGATTCAGATTTAGAGAGTGGCATTTCCCCATTTTAAATATTGCACTCAGTTATTGTCAGTTTGTCGCAAAAAATATTGAATTCAAACAAGAATTTCTTTCATATTAATTTTAGGAAAGGTAGTTTTAAAAATTTCTGTTACAAGAAACGAAACAATATCCTTGTACCTCTCTCCACATACGTTGTAAATTTCCTTAGAATATGACCCAGTTTAAAGTAGCACTATTTATCTGTACAATTTCGGATCTGAAAGGCATGGAAACTTATTTGCATAACCACTCTCAAGTAATGTTATTGCACTTTTTAAATTATGGAAAAGTTCTTTCTTTGAAAAGTAAAAAATCGAAAAAATGGCTTTTTGTCAAGTACAAAAACTTTTTAGATTGAGTGGAAAATTTCCGGAGAAAAATTTATTGTTATGAGACCTTAAATTTGTAAACAATTTTTTCCAACCTTTAAATATTTTCAGAACTTCGAAACACTTTATCGGTAACAAAAATACTAATTTTCATATTTTTAATTTATATGTAACAATATCACCCACTAAAAAGAAATTATAATAGTTTGTGAAAATTAAAGTTTGTTTAAAATTGCCAATTTTACGCAAAAGCTAAAATATATTTATCACGAAATACGTTTGTTTGAATTCAAGCTTTTAAAAATTTTGTTTTTAAACATTCCATTTGTTAAAGTGTGCACCATTTGAATGCTTACAGTTTTCCGATTCTATTTTCAGAATATCGTAGCTGCACTATCAAGCAAATAAAATTTGTGCAAATGAAATTTCGACCGCAAAATTTCACCACAATACAATTTTGAGTAAAAGGAAAATGTCGAATAAGTTGAATAAAGGTACAAATACAATTTCAATTTCAGTATACAATACACAGTGTCCCAACGACGTTTCCTCGTTCTCTGGAAATGTCTGTCAAATCAAAGTGACCGACACTAGAAAATAGTTTTATTTTACACAACTACATTTTTTTATAATAAAGAAATATATTTTTTTATTAACAAAAAATATTTCCCTAAATCTAACAAGTTGGTCTGAATCAACCAATAAAGTTTTATTTAGATTAACAAACTACTTGAAATCAACGATTTGATTATGAGAAATGTAGTTGTTACAACCTTAATTTCCATGAAAATGTCAAAATCTGAGTATTTGAATGGACTATTCCATAATTTTAGTACAGTTAACTTTATTCGAAATCAATATTGCATCAATCATATTAATTGCTGGGGTCCAAGTATCCGCACGATGGCACGCTCGACTCTAATCTATTTTTATTCTCGGCGAGGAAATTTCGCGCGGTTGTTGGAAATAAATTTTCCACGGAATGCCCTCAGGTGAATTTACGACCGAGGAAAATATTCACGATAAATTTCCATTCGTGGTGAATATTCGTCGAGTCCCATCACTTTTCGAGTACCAAGTAGTAACCATAGAGCATAGACTGTTCATGCGATGTTGTAGATGTAGGACTTCTATAATACCTACGTTTTATACGTTTATGCGACTTAAAAAATTTGACCCCTCACGACTCTGCTATTCTGATGAAAACTACATTGTTCAAACTCGTTCGTTCGTACCTCGAATGCTCGCTCACATTACACCCAGCTGTAAACTCATTTCCTTCCTGGAATGTATTCACCCTCCCACTAGAAACCCGCGGGTTAAATGCTTGCGAGGTACACCGAACATTTTCAATTTCGATCTCACTCCAGTTTCGAATTCTCAGCTATGTATATGCAGCTTCGATAAATAATCTGATGCCGATCCTCTGGTGCATGTATTAGTACGTGAGAATCGTACTCACAAAGAGCGAGAAAGGGGAAGTCATGCGATAAAATATGAGGCAAAGTCCAGTTGGTGATAATTAATGCAAATTTACCGTGATGAATAAAACAGTGTTAAGAAGAGCATAATTAATGAATTGATTAGTGCTGAAAATAGTGCAGTCATCAATTATCCTCAACAGACAATTTCTCTTGTCCGATAAAAAAAAAGTTATGTTATTAGCCGGAATAAATTAATTCCATTATGTTAATTGTCGTACCACTATTAAAAACTTCAAAATGTTTCTCCAATTTTTTTTTTCTCGAGATTACTGAACAATTTTCAAACTTCTTGGAATCATTTTAAGAGGGAAATTCTGATTGAATAAAGACGGTAATGTTTTATATTATTGTTTTATATTTTTAAATGTTTGAATCAAACATTTTTTACTAATCTTGAAGAGTGGGTTGCAGCCAAAAATGTTAAAAGGCAATATTATGAAACTGTTTTCTCTTCATGAGGATGAAAAACGCAGGAAAAAATAGAGGTAGCTCCCAAATGCATGCTGTGTTCTCTGAAAGCCAAATGCCTCAGAGGCACATGCGTAGGTTTTGTATAATTTTAGATATGTATCGTTGATCTCTATCTTTAAATATGAATGGATGCTTTCTATTATTGTACAAAAGAAGAAGTTTTTTTCTATTCACAACAGTTTTTGAACAATAAAATTAGAATAAACGACAAACAGAAAGAGAGAGATTAGAGGAGAGGTCAGAGTCCGACCTCGCTCAATCAAGAGCAAGATCTCGGGATCCACCATATCCTTTTTTCCTGAGCACCCCACGGATTTAGAATCGTACCAATAAAACGTGATAAGAAATAAAAGAAAGTATTTATGAAAGTTTCGTCCCTCTAGATTCCTCGGAACTCACCCCTTTTCCATCCCTAATACTTAAACAATTCCTGAAAACTACCCAAGATTCAAGACCACGAATTTTTCGATGCAAAGTAGTTTCAATTAACAAGAGGAAAACCATAACAAATTTTCGGCCCCCTAAACGCCTCGGATCTCACCCCCTTCCCCCCCTGATACTTAAGAAATTCCTGGAGGTAGTTTCCAGGAATTCTAGACCAAAATTCTAGACTTCTAATTTCTCGATGCACAGTAGTTTCAATTTAAAACGAAAAATTCCATATAAAATTTTCATCCCTCTACAACTTTGAGATCTCACCCTCGCACTAAAAAATAAAAATGCTTTTAGAGCCAAATTCGGTATGAAAACAGATCGGGCGACAAAACCATCCAACTTCAGTTTAGTCCATGAATCACAAATAAAAGAATTACGATTTCTGAATTAAAATAAAATGATTGTGGATGAAAACAAAATCCAATCTGCTAACATTTTTTAAAATAAAGTTAATCAGATATCATATATAACAACCGAAGATCATATTAGAACGCCCAAAAAAGTATACCGGATTGAAAGGAAAGTCTAGTTTTTACTGTGCTTTTTCAGACCCTAAGACAAAAAATTCATGGAATCTACCCAAAATCCCAAACCACGAATTTTTCTATTCAAAGAAGTTTCAATTGATAAAAAGAAAAACATAAAATTGTCATCCGGCTAAAACTTTTAGATCTCACTCCTTTTACACCCTTAATACTTAAAAAAATTCATGGAATCTACCCAATATCCCAGACCACGAATTTTTCGATGCAAAGTAGTTTCAAATGACCTGAAGAAAGCCACATAAAATTTTCAGCCCCATATACGCCTGGGATCTCACCCCTTTTCCACTCCTAAAACTTCAAAAATTCCTAGAAACTATCCAAATATAAAATTTTTATCCCTCTAGAATTTTCGGATCTCACCCTTTTTCAGCCCCGAAGCTTTAAAAAATTCAAGGAATCTACCCAAAATCCCAAACCACGAATTTTTCGATTCAAAGAAGTTTCAATTGATAAAAAGAAAGACATAAATTGTCATCTTCTTATAACTTTCATATCTCACGCCTTTTCCACTCCAATTACTTAAACAATTCTTGGAAACTGTCAAAAATTGGAGACCACGAATTTTTCGAAGCAAAGTATTAATTGATATGATTGATATGATTGATATGATTGATTGATATTATTAATTGATAAAAAAAAAGAAATGAAATTGTCGTCCTCCTATAACTTTCATATCTCAGCCCTTATCCGCCCCTAATACTTAAAAAATCCATGGAATCTACCCAATATACCAAACCACGAATTTTTCGATAAAAAGTAGTTTCAATAGACTTGAAGAAAGCCATATAAAATTTGCAGTCCCCTAAATGCCTCGGATCTCACTCCTCTTCCACTCCTAATACTTAAAAAATTCTTAGGAGCTACCCAAACTTCGAGACCACGAATTTTTCAATGGAGAGTAGTTTCAATATAAAACGGCATGGCTACATAAAATTTTTATCTCTCTAGAATTTTCGGATCTCACTCTTTTTCAGCCCCTAAGACTACTTTGCATCGCAAAATTCGTGGTCTCGAATTTCGGGTAATTTCCAGGAATTCTTTAAGTAAAAATGGTTGAAAGGGGGTGAGATCGGCAGCATTTAGGGGGCTGAAAATTTTATTTGGCTTTCTTCTTGTCAATTGAAACTACTTTGCATCACAAAATTCGTGATCTCGAATTTTGGTTAGTTTCCATGAACTTGTTAAGTATTAGGGGTGGAAAAGGGATGAGATCCAAGGCGTTTAGGGGGCTGAAAATTTTATATGGCTTTCCTCTTGTCAATTAAAACTACTATTCATCGAAAAATTCGTGGTCTCGAATTTTGGGTAGTTTCCATGAATTTTTTAAGTATTAGGGGTGGAAAAGGAGTGAGATCCGAAGCGTTTAGGGGGCTGAAAATTTTATATAACTTTCTTCTTGTCAATTGAAACTACTTTGCATTAAATAATTCGTGGTCTCGAATTTTGGGTAGTTTCCAGGAAATTTTGAAGTACTTATTAGGGGTGGAAAACATTAGTCATAATAAGTCAAGATAATCTGTGTTTTATGTACCTCTGTACTTTTAATTTTTAACTTTGAGCTAATTAATTAAAAATTCGTAATTTTGATTACATTTTAGATAGCTTTAATACACTTTCGAGTTGGAATTGGTGAAACAGCGTTTGTAGACCAAAGGTGGTGTTGGTTCCGATCCCTCGCCCTAACCTAAGCCAACCAATGGGATGACACTTGGGGATAAAAGCACCAGACACTATCCTATCTTCATCTATGTGCTTCATAATATTTCCGGCCTGTTGCTTTTCGTCTGCTTCACCCGGCATTATACCCTGCAAACCGGGTGTTGCGATAAATCCACCCCCATCCCACCCCAAACCCTTTTCATCCCTCACACCACAATTCCAATTTCAGCATCACTGCCCGATCCAATACAGGATAGTAATCGCGGGGTATAATGATAATATAAATGTTTCCGTAAAAAACTGAAAAAGCTATTTCCTCATTTGAATGAAAAACAAAATACTCGAGAGGTTCAGATGAAAGTTAAATTTAGACATGTTTTTAGTTTGTCCGATCCTAATTTAATTGTATGTAACTTGATTCTATCCCTAACTTAGGTAAATTCATTTAAGGAAACATCTCCGTCGAAGTTTGCACGAAATCCCTTCTAGCTGTCGAAAATTCTTCGGAAATCTTAGGGATTTAGAACTATGTTTGAGTAAAATCGTTATAAACTTTAATGATGCATGTATTTTAATTGGGAATATTAGACTTCACAGCGCAAAATGCTCTCGAAAAACGACAAAGATAGGAGAAAAATAGTAAAGTTTTTTATTTACAACTAAGTATATCTTAAGAAATAGGCCCCATAGCCAATGAAATATTATCAACGATAGAATAAATTATATTAAATAATTACATTCAACCTTTACGTTTTCGCGTGAGGCAAAAAAACAATCTTTTTATCAGAAATGTTACAGGTACTCCAGTTTATTCAGTTCTATATTAAATGTTGTATTCAGTTCCCCAATTTTATAAAAATGTTATAAAATTTTAATGTTATAAATTATATGTTATAAATATTATATGTTTAGTATATTATGTTTAAATATTATAAAAATTGTGTTTAGACTAGGAATTTTTTGAGACCAGAAAACCCCGAAGATAACAATGAATTTTCATAAACTTTAGTCGAAAATCATGTGGATTAAAATTATTATACGATTTTGAAGGAGTTCGATTTGAAACTCTTTTAATTTTAAATTCAGCAATTTTGAAAGCTTTGATATTGAAATGTTCAATTTGGAAAATTTTCAAATTTTTAACTATTCAGTTTTAAATGAATAACTCAGAAAACGTTTAATTTTTAAGACTAAATTTACAATTGGATAATTTCATATTGAAAAGAATCACAAAAATGAAATCAAAGTAGAATCATTCAAAGATTAGGGAATTAAAAATTTGAAGCGAGTAAAATTAAAAAATGATTAATTTAAAGCGGTCAAAGTTTAATCGATTTAGAATGAAATAAGTAGGTATCCAAAATTGGACAATTTTTAATTCGAAACGTTTAAAATTCAATAAAGTCGAATTTAAAGCATTGAAAACATGTCGCTGAACTTTTCAATTTTGAAAGCATCTAATTTGAAATTTCTCATATTGAAACATTTTAAAAATAAAAACTCTACACTGGTTTTAGACTTTGATTTTGAAAGAGTTTAAAATTTGAAATGCTTCTAATTTTTTAATTTAGAAATTACAAATTATCATTGATTTGCATTAAAATTATAAAATCTGAAACACTTCCAAATTTGAATTTTTCCATATTGTTTTATTTTCAATTGTTGCATTTTGAAAGCATCTTAAAATATGTCTCAAAATATTGAATCTTATTGCGGGTTTTATTAATTCAGTAAGCATTTAATTATGGAGAAAAGTGAGAAGAAAGGGGCAAAAAGGGGAAGTTTCTTGAAAAAGGGGTTACAAGGGGAAATCTTTAAAAAAGGCAGAAAATAAGGGAAAGACTGTGAATCTTGGGATATTAATATATTTTTTAAATATATAAACTTCAGGCAATGTCTAGTATTACGGAAATTTCCGAACAAATAACACACAACATAGTATGGGTCGAGGCTATTACGGAAAATTCCGTAACAATATCCTCGATCTAAACTTTAAACAAATTCAAAGTATACCATACAATATGTTCGTGAAAAATTCTCAATATCTATGTGCATCCCAAATGCTTTCAATTTTTAACACTTTCCAATATCAAACTGACACAAATTAAAACTGACAGATTGATGATTGAAAGGCAATATTTGATTATTCGAGGGTCAATTTTTTAAAATGGAAAATAATATAAATTCATAAATTGAAACCTACGTAAAAATAAAATCCTATAAGCAAAGTTTCTTCCCATAAGAAACTAATTCCAAAGGCAATTAGATAAATTTCTAATATTTATTCGGCTTGAAAGTTTTATTCGCAATTTGGGTATGAACAGGAACAGTCAATTCGAAGAAGTAAAAAGGGTCGATTCTGGTGGAAGGAAATAATGTGAAGGCGTCAGTCCTTTCAAGGCATCACACTTATAAAAAGAAGACTGAGATGGATCAAGAGATGAAGAGATGCAAGAAGATGAGAAATAAATAAATGGAAAGTAGAGAGAGTGAGAGTAGATCAGGGAGAAATTTTCCAAGGGACGACTCTCCTCTCGTTCGATAGTAGGCGAGTTGAGATGGAAATAAATCAGTGTCTCGGAATTGAAATTGCGCCTTGGCACGTTCATCCTCCATCCTCCACCCTTTGCTACGATTTAACTTGCTTGAGGTGAGAGGATCCGTGAGTTCCTTCTCATATTCGAGAGAGACGAACAATTCTTACAGCGTGTTCTCGAAAACGTGAGAGCCGTCAAATCTCCCGAATAGAGATAATCATCGCACGATAGAAAATTGCACCAACGACTATGTAGGTACAGCTACTTGACAGTTCAAACGTTTCACACGATTTATGGATGTAAGCTAACTGTAGAATGTCAGGCTCTGAAATTAGGTCCTTTATTAAAATCGAATAAGCAATTCGTGCTAACATCGCATACACCGCTACTTGAACTTTCTGGAAAACATTTTAATAATAAAAATACCTATAGAGATGTTATTGACGTCTAAAGAAATAATTAGCATGTAAAGCTTTTAAAATTTAAGGCTTTTAACAAATGAGATTTTTAATCCTCATATAAAATTCAAAAATTCAATAAAATGAATTTTTGCCAGAATTTTGGACTATCGATTTTAATTAAAGATTTTGAATCGAATTTTGCAGGTTTTAAAGCAATATAATTTGTCATAATAAGTTCCAAAGTCAAATATTAGGATTTTCTGAACACTAAATTTTTTTTTAATGTTGCTGAGTAATTCTTCCCTTTTGTGTAACTTGTAACAATGTTTCATCATTAATTTTTCAAGAATTGTCTTTCTTCGTAACGTTTTTTGTATTAAAATTGAGGAATATATATACACCCCTATATTTATCACCTCTATTTGATGGTTTTATCATGTAAAAAAAACACAATATTTTTTCATCAAATTGTTGACGACTGCACCCTTCATTTTCTGTAAACATACGCCATGTTTTCATCAAATCTGTTTACAAACTCAGCCTTCATTTTGTTATTTCAAAAATAATCTTGAATAAGATTTTGTTAATTTTTAAATAAATAAATTTTTAACAAAACAAACTTTTCTTCATAGCTTTTCGTAAACTCATGACTTAAATAAAATTTAGAACTATTAAAACAAGCAATAAAACTAAATAAAATACTTTATAAAATTTCAATCAATTGAAAACTGCAATTTTTTTAAAAGACAGATTACAAATTTTTTAAAACACTTTTATATAAAAATTGACCTATTCCCTGGAAATGAAGAAAGTCCTTAATGAATTCAATAATAAAATTTTGTAGTAATTAAAAGGGTTATCTTTACTCTTTATCTAGGCTTTTTAAAAAAATGTTAATACTACTGCTCATAA
Organism: Euceroptres primus; assembly: GCA_037177015.1. Classification (NCBI taxonomy): domain Eukaryota; kingdom Metazoa; phylum Arthropoda; class Insecta; order Hymenoptera; family Figitidae; genus Euceroptres; species Euceroptres primus. The sequence continues at coordinate 39,648 of JBAGKK010495976.1, forward strand.
AGTCAATACTACGCTCATAAAAAGTTTTCATTACCTATAATTTGTAAGCACCACGGTGCTAAAGAAATGGAATTTCAAACTTGTGAGGCTTCCAAATAATTTACATCTGATTAAGATAGGCTTTATATATGTTCATCGGTTCATAAATTCACAGGATAAAGTTTACCCAACTATCGGTTAAATTTCCTTTTGTTTTTCAATGACAACACGTATTTTAAAAGACGCGAAGTTCTCTGAATAAAAATTTATGCCTCTAAAAAATTACCTGAAACAAATTTTATCCTTAGTTTTTTCTGTGTGAAAATGAAGGCTCTTTTTAGGAATTTTTTGTAGGAAAACGAAAATTGATAATGAAAAACAGTTTTGAGGACTTTATTATGAAACTTTTGAATAATATGAGAGAATTTTGTTTTTGTTTTTTAAACAAAAATGGCGGCTGCAGAGCTGATGACGTCGCATACACTTTTTTTCAAAGTCCTCCGCGGCTAGCAGTAGAAGTGACGAAGACTTTATTCTGGCACAAAAAAACGAGTATTTTCATAAATTATATTAGATTATCTACAGAAGTACACATCTAAAAGCATATAGATACATTTTTATAGAAATTATGACGACCTGAAAAAATAATTGTGAACAAATCTTCATAATTTCTACAAAAATGTATGTCTATGCTTTTAGATGAGTACTTCTGTAGATAATCTAATATAATTGATGAAAAAACTCGATTTTTTGTTCCACAATAAAGTCTACGTCACTTCTACTGCTAGCCGCGGAGGACTTTGAAAAAAAGTGTATGCGACGTCATTAGCTCTACATTTTTGTTTAAAAAACAAAACAAAATCTCTTATATTATTCAAAAATTTCATAATAAAATCCTCAAAACTGTTTTTTAATATCAATTTTCATTTTCCTACAAAAAATTTCCAAAAAGAGCCTTCATTTTCACCTGTCCAAAGTAATATTACCCCTTAAACTGTATTAATGAAGGTACCTATTCTTGAAACTGAAAACCAACTGGGTTCGAATAAAGATCATTAAAACCCTCTGCCTATTTTCAACTGAAATTGAAAAAAGATTCGAAAATAAGGACTCCGATTCGTATTTCCCAAAGGATCTCGTTATTCTAATTTTCGTAAATTTTAATCAGCTTGAAGGGGGAGATGTTCGATATAGGATGGTTGGTTTAATAAGGGGCCATATTTTCCGAGGTATTGGCCCTAATTGCACGTGGGTTGCTAATCCTTATTTATAGAAGTTGTGGATGGTACAAGGAAGGTTATTTGCGATTTCAGCCCACAGAGGGGTGCTTTCCAGTAGCCCGGACATAGACTACGAAGGCTTAAGCCTTAAGGGTTGCGGCGTAAACGGTGAAGTAGCGCTCGATTGATTTACGAGAACCCACTGGGTATATGTTCTGTCAGGGTAACGAAAATTTTCCCGGTGATTGCTCCGGTCGTTCCTTCCTTACTGCCTCTTTCACTTCCTGTTTCCCATTGATCATTGCGAAAATTAGTGTATTATGCGAAATTGCAGCTTGAAATACCTTTCTGGAAACGTGTTTCATAATATTTCAGACGAAACAACAAAGTTTGTCGTCTAAGATATACCGGGTGGTGAAGAAACAGTAGGTCCCGTTTTAACAGTCGATGTTCAGAGAATTTTCAGAACTTTCAGAAACATTTCATTCCACAGACCTGCCAGCGACATTCAAGATTGAAAAAAGTGGAAGAAGTGATCATTTTTTTCTAGAAAGTGACCAAAAAGTGACTAACATATTTTCGATTATAGTTAAATTTTTTAAAGCAAATCTAATTATATGCCCTTTCACCAATGAATAATACTAAAAGTGAACATATTAATGTTAATAAATGCAATAATTTTATAAGATGAATCAAATTTTATTAACAAATAAAATTACATCCAATCCTTAGCTGTTGAACTTCATTATCGTTTAATAAGCAGGAAAAAATATCTCAGTTATACAAGGGTGAAAATCAAAAAGTTGGAATTTTTCGATTTTATACTTAAAAGAAAAATCTTTTCGATCCATACAAGAACTTTTTTTTCTCTTTATTAATCACAATAAGTGAAAAGATAATGATGAGTAAGATGAAGAAGGGCGCTCTTAATTTAAATTCAACAATTTTTAAAATTTAGCGGCAAACTTCTGATTTCAACGATTTACAATATTTTTTGAGATTAAATGACAATTATATCTTCTTTTAGAGGCTTATATAATGTGCTATCAAAAAAACATTGTAATCAAAATGAAATATAGCTTTAAGAAAATTAAAAATTATTTTTTAAATTTAAAAAGAGTCCAAATATCGACAACATTTCTTTTTTGCAACTAACTTCACTGATTGTAAATACCTATTGTGTAATCGGATGACAAAGTTAACCCCAAAAAATTTCATTATTCCAAAGGATAACTTTACTCTGGAATAACCTATTAATCAAATTTTTTAGAGATAAGAAGTACATATGCTTATTAATATTTTGTTCATACAATAACTTCCAAAATGCGCTTCATTTAATCATAAACCCGTGTAACCAGATGACACCGAATTGATGTACGTTCACTTTAGGGATTTCAAATTCGATATTTTTCTCAAATAATGACACTTTATGACTAATTATATATAATTGAATTTTGATATAACTAATGGTCTTCTATTGTCAATTCTGAAAGTATACGTGCACTGATAATTAGATTCAAAATTTTCTGTGAAAAGATATAACGCTACAAAACTGAAAAAATGTAATAGAGAACATGGGACCGGAATTTTTAAATTTTCTACAACTTGAATTTCCAAAATAAGTCTGCTACAATTTTCCAGAATTAAAAAAACAAACCTCAAAAATCTTAGATTCCTGTGCAGAATCTAAAAAATATTCCACTTTCTAGACTTTCAAAATCTTTGGAACTCTCTAGAATTTTTCTGCAGAATTCTGGAAATTCCGGAGTTCAGAATATTCTTGAAAATTCTAGAAGATTCTGGAACACTTTAGCATATTTTGTGGAATATTGCAGAATTTTATGATATTCTTTAAGATTTTATAAGACTATTATAGGAGAAACCAATAAACTCTAAAAGATTATGGAAGAATCCAGAAGAATATAAATAGAAAAACTTAAATGGATGTTGAAAAAAATTTTGACGATTAAGAATACTCTGAAAGAGTCTGGAAGTATATGGCTCAGTCTGAAATTCCATAAGATTCTAGCAGATTCAAACAAATTTTTGAAAATTATGAAAGATTTGAGAAGAATTTGGAGGAACTTGAAAGGATCTGATGGTGGATTCTGGAAGACTAGGAACAGTGTAGCATTTTTTTTGAAGAGTTTTAACAGATTTCAGATAAATTTTGAGGATTGGAGGATTTTGAAGATTTAGAGACTTTTGTGGATTTTCCAAAAACATAAGAAATTTTATTCGGTTATGGAAGAATTTAGAAGATTTGAACAAATTGGAAATTATGGAAAATTTCAGAAAACGTTCAGAGTAACAAAAAGTGACCAAATTCAGAAAGTGACTAAAAGTGGAAAAAGTGACTTGTTGGCAGGCCTGATTACATGTCGAAAATATCACTCACGCTCATTTAGCATTAATTTACGGATATATATGTCTACGGATAATAATAATATATGGAAAATATAAAAATTAAGGGTTACACAGCAGAACAGGCTAGAGTCTATGTTTTCATCTTCATTATAAATATTGTAAAAATAAAATATTTTTTGGAGCTGTTATTATTTCAAGCTCGTGTGAGTTTTAAAATAATTTCTTATTTTCTTTTAAAATAATAAGATTTGATTTGTTAATAAAAAATTTATAATTGGGATGTGCCCTTTCAGATTTTAAAGAAAAAACTTTGGTACATGCAGTATTTCCAAATTCGTAGCAATCGTGATTAATAATTTGTACGGAGTTTTTTTGCTTACTCACCACTTTAGAAGTCAATTCCAAATTCAAAGTTTAGCAGTAATGACACTTACCTGAAACATAAAAAATGAATGTCCATTATATAAGGATTTTTAATAATTAAATATTTATCGTGTGTCATTCTCCGAATTTTTCAGTTTATTCACTTCCTTAATTAGACTTGTGATCGTAAATATTGCTTGCGTAACAATTCTTATCTTATTAACCTCTAAAATCCATTTTCATTTGAAATTATATTTTATATCTAAAAGGTTTTTTTTATAAGAAGGATGGATTTTTATTATAATGTTTTTTTAAACCAAATATGAATGCCTCTTAAATAGCCTTTTAATATTTCAAGACACTTTTAATTAATTTTCAGTGACCTAGTTAACTAAATTAAAGATTTCACCTTTAACTACAAAACTTCTGCACTAATGGCGTACTATATTGTGTCTAATTATCTTTTAATGATAATCTTCCTATTCTTAATCTATTTTAAAAATTAACAAACAACTTACGATTTTCTAAAGTAAAATCTTTTGTAAAAACAAAATAATAACACTGCAATATTTATCCAATTCCAACAAAAAAGTTAATTATTAAAAACAACATGTATGTCTTATTTAATTCTTTTAACAACTTCAATTTTCGTAATTGAAGTTTCTAAGGGATCAAACCATTTTTGTTTAATTTTATATACTCAATACTTAATTCAGACTGGTAATAAGTAATAAGCTTGTGTATATTGCAAACTACAAATTATAAAATTCACCGGAATTCCTGTCCTTAATTTCGCTTCTGCAATTAACATTCTACTCTCTCTTTCTTTTTTCCTCCCTTTCTATGATGCGCACTGAATAGAGGTCCCGTTAATTAATTCTCCACTCGCTTTTTAACGTATTACGACGTGCTCTCTGCGATCTGAGCTGCAGGAAAGATTTAACAGAGAGCTAGGATGATAATTTTTCCATTTCAGCGAACAATCGAGAATCGCGTAACTCATTCTTTTTTGTGGTTGGCACGGATCATAGTCATACACGGAAAATTCTGTAGAATTATAGTCATAGCTTAATATCGTTAGAAACACGGATAAACACGTGTAATATAATATACATATATAATAAATACAGACTAAGGAAAAATGCTAAAGTCTAGAAAGCATTCTGCACGATATATTTTTCCAAGGGCAAGAGAGAAAGCCGGTTATAATAACGCGAGCATGCTGCCTAACCTACTTTTAAACACCTTCATTTACCTGCTTGATTATCAGTGTATCTAAGTTCCAGCCGGAAGTTAAAGATAAATTCTTAATTCCAAATTTTAGTAATTATATTCAATTTTAACGGTTTCAGTCAAATGTGATACAATCTTTATTTTTTCAGTCATTTTTAAGACAAAGTTTCGGAAATGACAATGTTGTGCTCCTATTTTCTAATTTAAAAAATCAAAATTTATTATTTAAATCTTTTAGTTCACACTTTAATAAGCTGAAATAAGCTTTTTTTGTAATGCTTTAGTGAATTACATATTTTCTAAATTTCAAGTGGATGCAGATAGGCATGACGAAATGGAACAATGATTGGGTGAAATAATTGTAAAGTGACGAGTTACTCACAGTTCATTGAAACACGTCAACGACGTCCGTTGTAATTACTTCCTCTATTTCTGAGGAACGAGGTGAACAAACGCATTAAAATGTTACGCAAATGCAATTACAGGTAAATTTAAATTGTTTTTGTTTCTGAATATTGAAATTATTTAATTTCATGCAGAGGGGAATAAGCACAATGGTGAATAATTACAAATTGGTACAAAACTATGCTCAAAAGCACAGAAATAAATTTAATTAGCATAATATCGAGTTTGCTAAAATAATAATCTAAATTAGATTTTCTCACTTTATTGATTAATATTGAAATTGCTTCTAATTTTGAATCACGAGAAATGTTCTATTCAAATAAAAGATTTGATAGTAATAATTAACCAATTATTCAATAAAAAGCTTTTAGTTCAAAGTCGGCAAAGTCTGAAATATACAAAGCTAAAATGTCAATCATCTCATATCTGTGACTGTCAGCTCTTCCCTACTCGGTAAATGATATAAACATCTATTTCCTCCCTGAATCACGTTGGCTTTTCCAAATTGATTTCAATTGACAATAATTTGTGAATAATCGTTATATACAAATAATGTCTTCAAAAAGTTATTTATATTTATATCACGTTGAAACTCTGACACCTCAGCCAAAATTCCCCAATTTTAATCGCATTTTATTGCGATATTCCGGGTTGAACAGTATTTAAATCATTTATCTTTGAGTTTCAATTATTACCAGATATAAAGTCTCCTGTTTTTCGTTTTTTTTTTTTATCACGGACTATAGGTACGCTATGTAGATATTCGCTTAATCTCGTTAGTCTTTTTGCGCCTTTTACAAAAGATTTTTTCCAAGAATAATTTAGCCGAGCCAGACCTACGCGACGCGTCTTTGTTACTGATTTCAAAAGAGCACTTTTTAATTTAGAGAGAGAGACCTGCGTGGCGAAATAGTTTTTATGCTTTCCGACTCTAACAAACGTAACCACATTCACACGTTGTACACAACCTGCGATGCAAAGGTACACATAAAGAAAGCCATTTTTCGAATTTCTAGGGAAATTCAAATGCTAAAAGTAGTACAGTAAAAAGTTTCTTGTGCAGTCAGAATAATGTGCATTTAATTACTGAAAACTTTTGGTATTCTTTGTATACTTTCTATTCTATTCTTTTCATATAAAACCAATTATTATAAGAAGAGAAAGTTAAAACAGACACTAGAAATAGCGTGGACCAAAAACAAATAGTTTTTGGATCAGGGTAGGAGCAATCTTTCTATGCATGCAAAAATAAGTTTCCATGATCTTCGGCACATTTTTCAAACGATATCTTCAATTAGCAAATACTAGCTGAAGTTGAAAATTCTTTTAAAAAGTGATTTTTTCTATGTGTTTCGATTATCTTCTTCCTTACTTTATTCATTTTAATGTAGCAATTGATTTTCTAAGATTTCTGGTTTAAAAAAAAACTGTGGCGGTTAATGAAGTTACTTAAAATTAAATTTTAAATTAAATTTTAAAATTAAACTTAATTTTATTTCAAAATTAAAATTTTTAAGTTAAACTTAATTTTAATTTAAAATTAAAATTTTTAAGTTAAACTTCATTTTAATTTAAAATTAAAATTTTTATATTAAACTTAATTTTAATTTAAAATTAAAATTTTTAAATTAAACTTAATTTTAATTTAAAATTAAGTTACTTAAACATTTTGCGAAAAAAGTGTTTTTTTTTAAACATTAAAATGTAAACTGTTTTTTAAAGATTATCAAAATAGACCTTTTTGCCCCTATTTTTAAAAAACAAAGTTGGTACCACTTTTTATAAATCATTTTTGGTAAAGTTTTTAATTTGTTTGCCCAAAAGTTGAAGAAACATTTTCTCCATGTGGAGAACAGAAGTTGTTATTTTTTATAACAATGTGCACACTTCGTTTATTCCAACCATTACTGTTATTATTCCGTGGCTCAGTAAACCCACTCAAGATGACTTGAAGTTATACTCCTCGTCGCGCATGTAAACCGTTTTCTCAAGAAAGCGTGGCTACGTTCTGAAAGAGTCTGATGGCGGAACTATACTTGCTTCTACATTAGCATCCGTTTCAGGATCGCAAGTCACCCGAAAACAACTTTTCAGTCCTTCAAGTCCTCGAAATTCAAGACTTAACGTCACATTTACACCACGGAAAGAATACAAAATTTATTGAAGACATGAGAATGACAAGTCATTAAAGACCACTTGAAGAAGGTCCATAAATAATATTGAAAAGAACCTCAATTAAGGACCAACTGCAAGTGATCTTTAACGACATGTTATATATCTCCTATTAAACACGGTCGTTTAAACTAAATGTTTTGGTTCGTACTGATAATTGAAAAGATAAGATTTGAAATTGGGTGATTACTGGTTATACAGAGTTAGAGTCACAAAAAGAATTTGAATAGAATGTGCAAGTCATTTTGACTTCCTTCTTATGTTTTCAATATAACGGTAATAAAAAGTATCATCTGGAATGTCTTTTCTTCTTCAGATTTCTTTCTCAGCTTTCTCCCACCTCTCACCTTACTCCCCTCCCACACCCTGTTCACCACGTGCCAGTTGTCGCGAGCTGTTGGCTTTTTTTTTCCTATACGAAACTTTTTAATTGCAAGGTTCACTCCAGCGAAGGCGAGGCCATCCAATTTGCGCGAATGGGTTTTTATTTCCACGAACGTGACACTCGATCTTTTTTTTACCTTCGCCCAGCCACCCTTTTCCGCGATCCCTATCTAGCTTCGCACTACCAATCTTTTATATATCGAAAAAATTGAAACCGCGTGATTCCCTCGGCTCAGAACTAAATGCTCCTGATTTTCGCAACAAAAAGAAGTAGTTTCTAGCATCGACAAGACTAATTATTCTGTAAAATTGGACATGTTAATTAAAGCTGTAGATTAACATTTTTTCTCATAAAAGTTTTTATATCAGTTTGATTGGAAACATGTTTTGGTCCTCCTTTAATTAAATAGAATTTTCAGGGGTTATAAAATCTTAACATTTTTTTTTTCGATTTTTAATTTCAAACTCTCTTAGTGTTTCTCACTGAGTTGCGAAAAGAGTTATTAAAAAGGAAAAACAGCAACAAAAATTAAGATGACATTCCAAAGAAATACACAATTTTTCAATATTCTTCCGAAGAGTTTTGTTTACTTTTCTCACAGTAAGTCAAGAAGAAATAATTATTTCTGAAATAACGAAAAAGTTCCTATAAGGAACTATTTAACCATCAATTTGATGATTCTACCGGGAATTTATTACCGCAACAAGTTTTTTTTTATATTTTCTATTAAGCTGCCTCAATTCGCAAGTGAATCCTTCGTCCTCGTTTTGGTCTCCCATGTCCACCTATCGCCCACCTCCCACAATTCATGGTGGAGCCAGAGTCACGTGCGATCGTATTTTTAGGCAGGAGGTTATGGTATAATCCTTTTCGCCAACGGTTCAGTGCGCTCACGTGCGATCTTAACAGGTTCGAGCACGTACCAACGAGTCGTTAAATATCGATATACCTTGTATACTATGTACATCGAGGGGATGTTACGATCGATCTCGAAGGAACAAGAAGCTAGTTCTCACGACATCGAACACCCATACCTCCCTCTACACATCCTTCACGCGCAAACTTAGTTACCAATTTTAGGTTACAGACCAACTATTATCCATTTATCCCAGGTTTTTCGAGGCTCCAAAATGAGAAAATAAATTCTTCTACATTGACTGACATGGCAAAAAATTGCAAAAAGCTTTTATTAGTTTGGAACGAACTTTTCAAGTCATTAAAGTCAATTTCGATGAAGACAGATGCAAACCCAGGTGGAAAAATTGTGCATAATTTTTGCATAATGAACTATGGGTATATGATATTTAAAGTATAGGTAGGATGTAAAATGACATACTTCAGACAATTGAAGAGACCCAGACGTGGACTTATACTTTATTATAAAGTAAAAAAACTCGTCAACGTTTCAACCTATATTTTAAATATCATATATTATTTACTCAGACGCATAACATCGCTTTGGAACATCTAGTTTTCAACTGTTTCCAACATTTTGATACCTTCAGATTTATTTAATATGCATAATTTTTGGTATAGTGACTATCCATAGTTCATTGAAAAAATGAACTATGGATTTGGATTGCTAGGATTTTTGAAAATCCTAGCAAAGAACGAAGTAAGAACCATTCTTATAAAAATATTCCTTGAACAATATATTAGAATAATGAATAAGAAAAGCTAAAACCTTTTGAAAATCCTAGCAAAGAACTTGTGAAAGATCTGAAAGTTTGTGAAATATGAAAATTTCAAAATGTTTGTTGAAAAGTCCATTAAAGACTTTTAAAGACATTAAAGACAGAATACATTTTGTATTCTGTCTTTTTACGAGGGAAGAAAGTAAATATTTTCCTATAAAAACGTGCTTTTTAAAATATAATGAAACGAGCCTGAACGAGGGGACTGTAACGGCGTCATTTACTTCCGTCCATTCGTTTACGAGGCCTCGTTTTCAACACCATGAAAAATTCCTCGTTGATAACCCTTCGCGAGTGACTCGTTCCTCTTGGAGCCCTTGGTCGATAACAGTAATGCGGTTCTATAAGCACCACCTTTTCACCTCATCCTTCCCTTTTCTCGACCTTCTGGACTCTTTGGTGCCCACCTCTTTCCAGCCTCACTGCTAATTTGACCTAATTCACAATCATGTCCTTATCGGATGTTTAACGATCATTTTACGTCTTTACGACCCCTTCGAAAGATCGACGTGGCAAACCTGAAAGCGGATTGGTCGACTTGAAAGAAATTTCACTGGCGCAGAGTGCCGAGTTGCATAAAAACTCAAGAAGGGTTTTTCAAAGTAGGGCAGAAACGTGCACACACGTATCTACTGCTATTTGCGCACACGACGTGGCGTGCGAGAAACACGACTTTGCGTTTTATCTTTTTAGTACTATTCGCTTCTTCCTGAAATCTATAAAGTCGCGAACGATTCGATTTATTTCACCTCACACCTCTAAAAAACGCGTTAAACTTAAGAGATTTTTCTCAACTAATCTTAGAATATATTTTTTACACTCTGCCACTTTCTCGAAATAGGTGTTTTAAAAAACTTCTCTACCAACATTTAAATGCATGAATTTTTTTTCCTTTCTAGTTTTGAAAAGGGACGCAAAATCTAGCTTTTAAAATATTATTCTTTTGGGGCTAGTAATCCCCCATTCTCTTGTTTCAAGACAAGAAAATCTTGTTCTTGCTTCATATCGCTCGAAATTTCGAGAATATGTTTAACCCAAATTCTTGAACAGTCAAATGTTTTTTATGTTTTTTCCGAGAAGTCTTGCTTTTGACAACATGAAGTATAGGGTGAAAATGTTTAGGTAACCATGGTATGTATATAGATTAGTGCTATTCAACAATTTTTTCAAGATTATTCTTGATAATGTCAAGACAACATCGAGACAAGATCTTGAAAGACGTGATCTCGCTTGAATGCATCACTATTTGGGGCATTGCAAATTATTTTCTGAATTTTCCTTTATAAAAATCCAAACTTTAAATGTTCGGAAAATTTATGGGCGTTTCGACGGAAAGTGTCATTTTTCTGTCACCATGATTTTATAAGTAAACCTACACTTAAAATACAAGGTATATTTGCATGAAACGTTACAGAAGACTCCCTAAAAAAAGGAACAAAAGCGTACAGTCTTTAAAGAAACCCTTATGAAAATTATGTGCCTAAAAAATCATGTGTATTTCGTAAAAATCAAAATATGTATAAAAATGGGTTTTCTTCAAAAGTTACATGTCAAAAAAAAATTTTCTTTCCACAAAAAAGTTCCATTTTATTGAAAGGAATAACTTTTGTCTAATATTTTGAAATATTACAAAAAATGGACAAATAATGGAAAAATATTACTTGTTTCTATCAAATTACTCGTCTAAAAATATCTTCTAGAACAAAAGGGTTTTTATATTTAAAAGGACTAAAGGTTTTCGCAAAGTAACATAATTTTAGTAAAAATACAAAATAAAAAATCATTTTTATATCAAATATTCGGCAAATAAATCTATCATTATTATAATAAGTTAACCCTTCTCCAACAAATTGAATTAGAGCAGAGTTTAAGGAAATATTTTTTATTTTTAAATTAAGTTTTAAATTAATTTTAACGAATTTTTAATACCAAAATTGAATTAAACGTTAAACATCATTTCATTTCCTTACTTTATTGAAAGTACATTTTTCGTGATACATCCTAATATAATTTCCATTAAATTTTATGTGATTAATATCAGAGAGAAACAGTAATATTATTAAGTAATATATTATATTGCATTTATATTATAATTATAATATTTTGTATCGATAATATAATATAATATAATTTTTATGATATGTAATATAATTTTTTATATTTAATAATATTTAAAGAATAAGTATTCCTTTGGGTTTGAAATTTCCCGCCTTAAGTGTAATTTTTCTTCTTACCGCCAGGGGAGACACTGTCTATTCAGACTTGTTAAAACTAGTTTGTGTACAAGAAAAAAAAAGTTGTAACAAATTATTGAACTAAAGATTTCAGTGTTTAATTAAATTGTCCACATAATTTGTGTTCATATAAAAAATAAATACTTGTATGTGTATCTTCAAGTGACTGGTGCTTTTTGTTTCTAAAATTACAAGGAAGATAATATATTCATTTACTTGTAAGTATTGTTTATTGTATTTATACTGCTTTTCAATAACGAATTATATCTTTTTTACAAACTATTTATTGTGATTGTACTTTCGTACGAATTTCAAAGTAATTTATTTTATGTGAATGTCTGGTTTGATAAAAATATTATCAGATAATCAATTAATTATATTATTGAATATTAATTGCTATTACTGTTAAACAAAAATAATATTTTCTAACCTCAAAATTTACTTCTCTTCTATAGACATCGATTCTTGAGAATTAATTATACAGAAAAAAATAATGATATCAAAATTAATTTTTTTCTCTTTATTTTAAAGATTTTATTTTATCGTTTTTATTATTTTGTTTAAGTTGAATTGCAGTATCATGCACAGAAAATTTACCAAAAACTTTGAGCTAAAATGAAGAATTTTTACTGCGAAAAAGGCAAAAGCAGGCAAGAAAACGTCAAGCAGAAGCTCAAAAGAAAGCTGAGCGCAATAAAAAAAGAAATTTTAATCGAAATGACGTATCTATATGAAACGAAATCATACAAAGTTGAAAGCTCGAACAAGTTGGATCGTAGTCAGGAGTGAGTCCTATCTTTTTATTAATTCAATTAAATTGGAGTAATATTGAGCTTTCATCAATAATCGAAATGAAAATTTAGACACTCGTTATATATTTTTAATCAAGAAGATGGTGATTTACACACTACTGGAAAGTATCCTGAGCATTTAAAAACAATAAACAACCCTCTTGCATCTTCCATTCATAAAATATTATTCATTCAATTAAATTTATGGACTTATTACTTTAAATATTTTGTGCAAACTGCGCGCATACGCAAAGATATTGACCAAGCTAAAAAATGAGTTTCTACATGCATAAAATTCTATTTATTTGATTTGATTAAAAATATAGTGTTATTTCTCATAATCTATTTCCTATAAATTGTTAGATTAAAAAATATAAAATTACATTCGTTTAAAAAATTGAAATTTCGGTACTCCTTAATTATCTGCAAACTGTTGATAAAAACTGCACGAGAGACATACTGTCAGCTAAGTTTGTACAATTGTTCGTTTTTTTCCGTGGGAACCAAGTCACTGGGAGAAGATAAAAATCTGAGGTCAAAAAGGCAAGCCTGGAACGCATTGAAGGACTGACTTGCACGTTTAAGAAGGAGAAGAGGGAAAGAAAAAAAGAAATACAATGAAGAGAAGAAAGAAAAAAAAGATGATGGAAAGAGATATTATGTTCTATACACTAAGGCAGCTTCACTTGGTGCAGTGGCTAGACCAAACAAACAATCCTTATCTCTTAGTGGCTTCTTATCTACCCTCTCCAGATTTTCAGCTTCGCTGCAAGTTCTATCACTTCAAATATGGCATTATTAAGAAACCACAATTGGCAACTGATCAATCATTCATTTCAAGAAAGATAAAAGGAAATAATAAAGAAAATGATATCTTTGATAAATTAAATTGGTTTTAAATGCAAGCCTCTCTACAATAGACTGAAGAAGGGTGATTGCCGATTGCCTCATTGGAATTCTTTTGAAGTGGTATCATTCGATTTATTGAATTGGAATCATAATACTGAATCTCCAAATTGTATTTAGAATAATTTCTAATAGGTGTGACCTTTTACGAATGTAATTTATTTTATTATCTCAAATCTGTTTCTTAGAAACAATTCGAATATTCAGCCTATGCACTCCATCTCAAAATTAATCAAAATGATGCATGCATAAAATCAAAGAAAATAGACCCACTTATGTAACGAATATTAAAAAAGAAATTGAAGATTACAATTTACTCTATTAAATACTTTTCGAAGGCTTAGGTGTCTCTTTTAAAATTCTTTACAATTAACAATGGATTTTCCTTAATTTTATAACTGATTGCAAAGATTGGAAAAAATTGATGTTATGTTACGTTATGTTATGCGTTGAAGATACTTAAAGCAAGAAGAAAACAATAGTCTCAATAATGAAAAAGTTTCCATTGAAGAAAAAAAAGTGAAAATTTTTCAAGTGAAAGAGAAAGTGATGAGAAAGTTTAATAAGTTCCCAGGTAGTCACTAACTAGCCTGATTTACGTCGATATCGAGCTCGATTATCGTTTGTCATCTGGCCGCAAAAAAAAGGTGAAAAGATAGAAGGAAGGAGAAGTGGAGGATCCGTGGCAGAATAAATTTATCCGCAATCTCAATCTCGGAAGTCAGGGTACATCTACCTACGTGCAAATGTAGCTGAAAGACGTTAATATTGCTGTTACATAATACATCCTCTACAGACACGCGTCAGGCAAAACTAAAACATCGACGATACCCTCTCGATAAGCTCTTGTCTTCGTCTGGCTCTTCTATTACGGAATAAATCTATTGGATACTTGAAGGCTGCACCTGTATTTGCATAACAGGTGACTTTAAAACCTTCGCTCTTCTCGAAAGATTCCCAAAGTACACCATGTGCCCTCTTCATTGTGATGCATACATAAAGATTAAACACACACGTAGAATAATGAATGACATCATATTCTGAATTCTGGATACTGGAATTGTAGACTGATTTTAAAAGCGAGTAAATGAACGAGTAGTTGAAGAGTAAAGCAAGCAAAGATATCTCTCTACACATGAATAATTTCTCAGTGCTTTTTGTTTGTTTGTTTCAACTCACATTTCGTCAAGTTTTTTGGGGGACACATTCCTTCGACTAATAACCACTTGGACATTCGCTTTGATGTGATTGGAAATGGTGAAGCATGTTCAACTCCATTGGGTGGAATTGATTTAATGGGGTTCTGAGGACCGTTTTCAAAGCAATCGGAAAACAGTTTTTGGTTTAACGTTGAAGAACTGAAAGGTTCTGTTAAAGAGATTTCCTAATCAAAATGGTTGTAGTTTTATTGCATAACTAATCACAATGCGAATTCCCAATAATCGTATTTGCAAATCCAGTTTACAGTTGTAGTTTGCAAATATAGTTTCGAAACTGATGGAAATGTTGTCAATAAGTCGACATGTATGTATGAAAGTGATGTACAGTGAGTGTATATCCTATTATAGAACGCCTGAATCACTGACAAACAAGGAATGCATCAAATTGGCTGCTGATAGTGAGTGGCATCAATAATTAGTTCCAATAATGCAAATTAACGTTTTTCATGCACGTGCAAATAATCTAATATCTCCTTCAATATCATGAAATTATAATTAAATGATATTTAATTTAGGAATGCCTGAAATTTCTTTGACATATTCTACTTGAGTGTAATCTTTTGTGAGAAATAGATTTTTAAGAGAACATTTTGAACAAGTGTTTATGGATCTATAAATAGAATCAATTTTCCTACAATTTAAGTAAAGTTCTTTCATATTAATTTAAATTTAAGTAATGCCGAAATTGTTCAAATGTTATTAAATTGTTATCAATTGTATCAATAGCTCAAAGTGAAATTTTATTCAAATTCCAATTTGTCCCATTGTCAGAACCAAATACGTTTACAAATTACAATTTCAATCATTGATCCGAATTAATTAAAGGTATTCGAATTATCAATATTTTTGCTTGACATTTTCTAGTGATTAATTCTTGAACAATGATATGGGATGATTTGATTAGTCCATCTAACTGCAAGGCAATTAAACACGTCCTATTTGAAACGCAACAGACGATGTGAACAAAAAGAACATGTTCTGTCTATCAGATTATTAACTAAATCCACTATACGCTACGCGATGGATGCCATGAATAATGGAAAAAGATTCTCTCCAGTTTTTCTTTCTCGCCATAGATTAAAACAAAAATTTTTAAAAATTCGAAATTAGACAAACTCGAAATATCTACTTTAACACACTTTAATCTACTTTAATACTTTAATACGCTTTAAGACATTTCTTATTTCTTACCAATACATTTCTTACCAAAGAAACATTATTAGAATTTACAGATTACATCATTCCAACAACAAATTGTATCATTTGTATGAATCAATTATTTTCTTGAATTTACATTACACGGTAAAAAGTAAATGGCAGAAAGTGCTATTTAAACCGCCATAAGGGATTAACCCACATTTTTTCTAAAATGAGCTTATTGACTTAACAAATCAGATAAATTTTAATACACAGGACTTTTTTATAATTTCATTTTTCAATTTTTTTGCATTTTTTCAATTTTTTAAAACATTTTTTCCCAAGCTTTTTCAAGTCTTTGCAACATTTTTTTTACTTTTTGCAACTGCATAGCTCCAAACCTACTTTGCCTCTGCGTCTTTGAATTGAAAATAAGATATTATTTAAACCATAGTACATTATGGCCTAAAATTGAGAAAATAAAAAAAAATTCCCTTCTATTTTCTCAGAACTCAATGACTTTTTTAAATAAAACTGCCTCAAATCAGTCTGCAGTACCTCAGTAGCAAGTTTTTTTTTTTCATTGAGAATTGGATTTTTAATCAGCGTCCAAAGTTGAAAAAATGCGCATCTAGAACGACAGGAAAAATTCCCCATCCATTTTTTCGAAACTTAATGACATTTTCCAATCAAACTTTTTCTGTGTTGATTCAGCAACTCAATAACTAGAAATCAAATTTTTATATTTTTTTTTTTAAATTGAAAACTGGATTTTTAATCACTGTCCAAAGTTGAGAAAACATACGTCTTAAGCAAAAACAAATACATTCTCCCTCCATTTTCTCGGAGCCTAATAACATTTTTCAATGAAACTTTTCACGCTTCAATTCAGTATTGATCTCGAGAGAGGATGTTTGCCTTTTTTTAAATTCAAAATTACATTTTACGGAACGTCTTTTGTCTCTCCTGAAAAATCAATTAATTTTGACCAAGTTATGATTTTTTGAAAATTCCAGGTGGCCGTTTTCACCGACGAAAAAAATTCCCGGACATCGAAAATTTTTTCCCGGTCATAAAATAATAGTTTCCAATGAATAACTAGTGATGCATTTCGAAACTTTTCGAGACAAATTCGAGATTTTCTCGAAACACGATCAGATGAGATCAAAATTGAATGGAGATAGCGAATCTCAAATAAAAAGATTCGAGATCTCGAGTCAAGATTTTCGAAAATTCGAGATCTCGAGTTGATATTTTTGACAATTTTTATTCGAGATTCTCTATCTCCAAATGGAGATTTTTCCACTAAGCCCTAGTCATTAATGCTTTTAGGGCGAACATTTTTATATGTTTCTAAAAGTAACGTTAGGCTATTTTATATAATGAAATAAGTTTTAAACCTATGTAATATAAATATTTTAAGTTCAACTAATCCCTAGTGACTAAAGTGTGATATGAAAATATATAGGCATTTACATTTTGTATACGAAATGAGATCACAGAGTGTTATAGTTAAACGAGATATATTTTACCTTTATCGTATTAACATTTCTACAATAATATAAAAAAAATTTCTCTGCTTTTAATTATTACATTTCGGGATTTAAGAGGTTTTTAAGGAACTGAAAAAACCAACTCAAAATTTTTGTAATTTTTTAATAATAATGGCTAGATTTTCTACTTTAAGCTAATGACATTTCATTCAAAAAATTTTTTAAATTGTTCAAATAAGAGTTTCATTCAGCGATTTTAAAAAAACTAATTTTTTGCAAATTTTCAACTGGTCAAAATTAATTTTTGTTCATTTTTTATTATTAATTATCGCCACAATCTCTACATGAGAAAAATTCACCATAATTTTTGAACTTGTAGAAAAAAAGTAAAAATTTCAAAGTCGTGGTAGCTTACTATATTGACAAAAAAAAAAAAATTGTAGACTCAACCTGATCAGAAAAGGCAACTTTTTTTAGTTGGGATTTAATTGGTCAAAATTCAATAATTTCGTCCCGCTCTAATATGCAGCACGATCATTGAAAATATTATTTGATTCAAGTATTATTTTGTTGAAAACAGATTAGACAAACTAACACCTGCTAGGAATGACTAAAACTCTAAATCCAGTACTATCTCTGGAAATTGACTGAGTTGAGGTTCCAATTATGATTATCAGAGTTCACTAATAACGTTTCATAGTCCGTTATACTTAGTCATATGTATCAACGTGTCGCAGGTTGCCACATGGCTATCGACAGCTGAGGTTGCTCTGTTATCTCCGAATTGAGTAGATTCACAGAGGAGCCATCAGAAAATGTCACTGCCATTCATTGTGATAATGCCATTCAATTCAATACAGCTCTGTTAGCTTGAATTGACTGTGAAAAGAAACAGGATGTAGTAACTTCATGCAGAAGAACATTGTATCTTAGCTTGAACAAAACTGAGTCGATTAGGCTTTCTTTTCTTTCCAGATGTTAAAGATCTTAAATACTGAACATAGAAAATAACTAGACCTGAAAGACAACCAAGCTCTTATGCATTGCAACAGTGATTTAAAAGTCAAATCGTAGTTATTGAGGTTTTGCATGCTGTAAACAATCTTGTTCTAACGGGTTTTAAAGCCTCAGGGCTTTTAATATTATATGTCTTTTGTGTCAGTTTATGATGCTCATGAGACTGCTTGATTCTCTTAAATGCGATGAATATTTAAATTTGTTTGTGTTGTATGAAATGTTTAAAAAATAGATAAGTTGCAAAGAATCCCAAAATTTTTAAATTGTATTGGAATGACGGCCTTCAAAATTAGATTATGTTAAATCATGCCGTATGTTGTATTGGATTACAGAAGAGATTGTGGAAATCGTTAAATAGAATTTGCACATCTAGTAAAATCCTTGTAATAATTTTTTAAACCATGACTATATAAATCAGTGGATAAGAAAAAATGAAATAGCTGCGATTGCAATCAAGTTGCAGCCTTGATTACTAACGGAAGATCTCTGGTTAAAGAATGGCGATCGCATGGAGTAAAATCTTAAGGATTATGCAAAGGCATTATATATCCATGGTAATGCTCTCGCTTACATTCTGTTAATACTACAAGGAAAACCTAGTCAGATCACAAAGTGCGATGAGCACGGAACCCTCCGTTACGCGTAGGCGCGTTCAACAGCACTGCAATACGAAACTTTCAAGCGATTAGTGGGTTGCAAGAAGACGAGTAGCTGCCGAGAATGCAAATCAATGCAGAGGGCGCATTCAAGACTCCGCAAAGGTATCGACTTAACGCGAGGGTGAATCGATGTCTCGAGGATACATTATCGCTTCTGCCGAGTCGAGATGATTAATTATTTATGCCGTTGCTGCCGTTGAGAAGTCAAATTGAATTTCTCTGAATGCCTATGTACCACTTGTTAAACGCGTCGAGATGTCGTAATTTATGTCTCCTGGAATCTCTAATGAGACATGTAAAATAATCATTGGTGGCATGTGTGTTTATACCGCGCGTAATTAGAGCCCAAAGTAAGCTGCTTGCATCTTGATTTCTGATACTTCGTCACCTTGGTCAATGACTGAACATCAACAGATTTTATCACAACACACTAAATCGTGGGACATTATTTTTATTTGCAGCGATATTATTTTGATCTGAAGTGGATCGTTTATTCTCTAGTCACAGTCTTTTGTTTTTCTATTTCTCATTTTGCTGCTGATTAAAGTGATAACCTGGAATTTTCTGTGAAGATGACGACAAACGTCGTTTCACTGATGCAAATTAAATAAATACAGGCCTTCACAGCGCAGAATGCTCTCAAAGAAGAGGGAAATAGGGTAACTTCTTCACAAAAATAGGGGAATAATTATATTAAATATAACTATTACGTTTCTGTTTTAAGTAAAAAAATCCATTTATTAGAAATGTTCAATTACACTCATCGTGCGTAATAAAGCCGGTCGTAATATGGCCAGCTTCATGCTTGACTGGTTCTGTCTCCCCCCCCCCCCCACTGAGCGTCCCTTGACGGGCGACACTAAAGGCCATCGCTCGGGCAGCCAGGGCCGCCAGAAGTTGTTTACATCGCGACTCTCTGCGCATTTACTTTTGTAAGGTCGACTATATATGCGGTCCTGAGTGTTGACATAAGAGTGCTCGCTCGTCGCTTTAAATCCGGTTCAAACTGGATTTTAATAGTACCCAGTATAGTGCCGTCTACCCCCGAGGCCGGCCTTATTACGCGCGATGAGTGTACACTTTATTCAGTTCTAAGCGAGGGGTACATAACTCTTGCAATAAGTGTACAAACGTTCTTGCAATCACCTTGCAATCACTTGAAATCACCGAGCAATCAAGTGCAATCCGTTGCAATCACACAATCACGCGCAATTACCTGCAATCGCTTTTAATTTTTTTACACACTTTTAAATCGTTTATCTAACTAAATATGTATTGGAATGTTTATTTATTACCACGTCATTTGTAATAGTTGCTAGGATCAAATCACTTCAAGGAAAACAAAATTACCTTAAAAACTATCTTTTAAATAAACTATAAAATCGTTAAAATTTTGAAAAAAAAAAGACTAATAGGTATAATAGTAGGTAATCTTTATAAATTTTATACTTTCAGGAAATATTATCCATAACATTTATAACCGTTTATTAATGCAAATGTAAAATCATTCCATTATAAAAATTCGTTTAAAATTTAATTATTAATACATAATGATAATTTTCTTAAAAATTAAAGAATGAAGATCGAATCCAGTTCCAGATCGAGTCCAAAATATGCGCAAGTTAGTCTTTAAATTATTCAAAAATCCGACTTGAAGTTTCCACCACTACTCTGAGTGCATTTCGCAACTTTTAATAAATTCTGTAAATCATCTCGATTTTCATAAAAACTTTTTAATATATATCATATAAATGTAGGATGTCATGTCAGAAATTCCTAAACGCCAAAACTCAAATTTTTCAAGAGAGGCAAAAAACTGCATTACTATTGTGATTTTTATTTTAAGCGAAAAAGATAAAAACTGTTTTAGTCATTGCTAAGCTGTAATGAATTGGGAAAAGAAATATTAAAGATATACAACCATTTTCGAGAAAAAAATTGTCAAAAAACGACTCTGATCAGAGCCTTCTAAACGCAACTGAAAACATTTTTTTTCCGAAAAAAAATATACTACAATACTAGTAGATGCAAATAACACCAAAAAAAATTTCGATAAAGATTTCAATTTACAGTTTGTTTCAATTTTTTTTCGAAATTCCTAATTTTTTTTTAAATGCTTTTATTCGCAATTTTTCATCGAACAGTGGGAAATATATCGTGACACTAACAAATAATGATTTGCATTCATTTGCATTCATTTGCATTCAGGTTGTGCTCACTTGAAATCACTGAAATCGCTTTGCCTTCAGATTTAACTGAATGCAGATTCAATTCACCTGAAATCACCCGCAACCACTCGGAAATTAGCTTCAATCACTCAGAATCTATCATGCAATCACTGTAACCACTTAAAATCATTGGTAATCACTCGGAATTCACCGTACAAATACTTTAAATTACCTGAAATTAGTGCAATCACTGAATTCACTTGCAATCATGCAATAGGTGTACCCCAAAATTTGAAGTTATGTATCCCTCGACTCTAAGTCAAAGAAACGCAGTAAAAAAGAATACTTAAAATTGTTACACCTTAAAACGGTTTGGATTAAATTCAGTAAAATTTGTCTAGATTCAAACACAATTTATTTGATTTTAAGTAAAATTGGTCTGAATTTAAGACTCAATTCTGAAATTCAGGTAACGTGGAATTAAATTTAAATCAATATTGCTTAAATTAAGACAAAATTTTACTGCATTTAATTCAAACCATTTTAAGGTGTAACAATTTTAAGTATTCTTTTTTACTGATGTGAACTAATTCCGGATTAGGAGTTCAAATGCGAATCATTATTGCTTTTGCCGTAAATAAATACAGTTGTGAACTTGATTTTTGTGAAATGTTTAGTTTATTTATTAATCTAAACGTTTCAAAAAAATTTAGTTTACAATTGTAGTTATTTGTGACAAAAATAATAGTGATTCGCATTCGGACCCTTGATTCGGATTTGGTTCTTTTGCCTTGCATTAAATGTTCCATTCAGTCCACCAATTTAATAAAAATTGACAAGAAATGTTATAAGAAGTATATTTGGAAAATCATTCATTTTTTCATTCAAATATTTTTTGATAGCGATCGAATTAAAACTGTTCAGTTAAATTAAAGAATTAAATTTTAAACTTAAAACTTTAAAAATTCTGAAACCATTGTATTTTAAATATTATACATGCTATTATACTGCCGTCCAAAGTAAAAAGATATGTAAGTGACTTTGAGGTTTAGGGTTATTCTCTTAAACGTAGCAATGGAAAAGTCGACCTGAGTGACAATGTCACTTATGTATCTTTTTAATTTGGACGGCAGAATATAGAAGACTTCTAATTTTGTATTGTGAAATTCTAAACATTTAAAATTAAAAATTAAAATTATTTAACCTTTAACGCTCGGAGATTGAAATTTATTAAATTTCCATCATATTAAAAAATGCTCAGACAGAATATGCTTGGTAGTGAAATTTTTCAAGTTAAACGGTCTAAAAATAAAAACTCGTTACTTTCCTGGTCTTCAATTTTAAAAGTGTTTAATTTTAAATACTTTCCATCTTTAAATTTCAAAATTTAACCGCCAATTTGTATTGAAATTATAAAATCTTGAACACTTAAAAATTTGAAATTGTCCATATTGCTTTTCTTAACTGATGCATTTTGAAGGCAACTTAAAATATTGAAATCGCAAAATATGCTTAAAAACACCTAAAAATATTGATATGAATCTTATTGTGCTTTATTAATTCAATCCGCATTGAAGGGGAAGAACGAGAAGAAATCAAGTTTCTTGAAAAAAGTGGTAAAATGAGGAAATATTAGCAATAATATGAAAACAAATTAGCTCAGTTGTCTGAATGGAATGAAAGCTTTTCAATCTTTAAAGCAACCACATGAAAGCGCTTATCAGTCTCCAAAGCATTCGCACTGAAAATCCTTTGAAAGTATTCAAATTTGTAAGCTTTCAAAACCATCCAAACAGATTTCAAACGTTCAAAAGTTTTTCTACAACAAATAAAACATATTTCACTTGGAAAAACAAGTTGTCACAGAGTTATTCCAGCCGGTTAATTTTCAGCTGGCAGACTGAACTTTCGACAGGCAATTAATTTTGAAATACAATACAGAAACTGTATAAACAGTTCGCTTTGAAAACAGCAAATTGAGTCGTATAACACGATTTCATGGAAATGAATGTGAGAATCGTAAAGGTTAGAGGTTCCAGAGATTTGCTCATAGCGCACCTCATATTCGTAATTACATCATAAACTAGGTACTCACCGTAAGCACGCACTGATGACTCGGCGAGATGAATCCAAGACCTCTTTCGCCGTCGCCGCTGAAGCATCGCTGAATATTCCTCATGAATTTCCTTCTGATGGCCTTGAGCGAATAAACGCACAACGCACTTTGGGCACGTGGTCGACTATTGTTGGGTCCGTCGCTTTCGGAGAAGACAGCAAAAAGCACATCGTCTTGAGCTGTGATGCCAAGATCACCGGCTAAATCAGAACCAGCTTTTCCAACGTATGCTGCCTGCACAAGGTTGTAAACTCTGCCCTCACTTGTACAGTCGATTGGCATCTCTGTGTACGAGTAGTAATGCTGGTCATCATGACAAACTCTGACCAACTTGGATAAATAGATGGAAGTCTCTGTACTCTTCATCTGGGTGGTCAGGAAGTAGCTGAAGCCCTCACTGCTGAATCCATAGATGTAGTTGATGGGATATCGTTCTCTCGACAGTGAGTTGACGTACATTCTTGTACCGGTTGTTACAGCAGACTCAGCAATGTTCAGCATCTTGTCCTTGTCGAGGGACCTAGAACTCACCGCAGGTACTTCCGATCGATAAGGAGAATTCCCAGTAAACGTCACGCCAACATACATTACTTGAGACACTGGTGGATTTGGAGGACCTGGAGCAATAAACGCTACCGTCGATGCTGTACCATTGTTTGCTACCACTGGCTCACGTACTTCTTGCACCACGTCCGAGATGTTGTGTAGATTTCGCACGGTGCACATACCCTGTAAAAAAGAAATCAGATTTTATGTTAATAAGAGGAAACACCTGTTATTAAGAAGGCAAACACAGACAATCTAGGGGATTCTAATGAATTGTTTGCTTGATGAACTTGGGTTGATTCATCGTGTTTTTTTGGTTAAAGCATTTTATCAATACCAGGGATCACATCTCGATTACCAGAGAATAGCAGTTATAAATTTACTTCATGATAATGAAAATGCAATTCACATACTTCGCTTAATTCATACATCATACTTAATTTAAATTTTAACCAAGGATTGCAAAAGACTAAATGTATTAATGAACATAATTAGTGATCTTTATACATATGTAAATATGCTTTAAGTTAAAATTTTGTAAGCATGAAATATATAATTAAAAATATATAATTAATTATATAATTAAAAACTTGTACTTAATAAGCTTGTTTCTACGTTATAAAATCAGGATTTTTAATTGAAAGAAACTTTTGTTAATACCCAAAGAATTCAGTAAACTTTCAGTGACTAGTCTGACTCTAAATTAATTTTTAAAAATTGAAAAGAAAATATTCTCTAAATCTGAACAACATTGCCTGAATTCCACATAATGCAATATTTCCAGAAAATATTAAGTGTAGAATAATGTAGCCTGGACCAAAAAAATCGTGAAAATTCAAAAATATCTCATTATTTAAAAGAAAAAAAATATCAAAAATCAGTAGACAGTATATTTAAAAACTTTTATATACATATTCTATGACTGCTAATTTTATGCATTTTTTAGAGTTATTTTCTGAGTATAAGATTCAATTTCTGGCAAAATTCAGGGAAATTTTTGCACCACTTTGTTATTACGTTACTAACATTTTAAAATGAACCCCAGAATACTAAAAATTTTCATTATCTCTGAAATTATGAAACATTTTTTTTAAACTGAAATTTTCTCTTATATTGTCCAATCCTTGTAGAGAATGAATGAAGTAACTTCATCTTGGTCTTATTTTACGCAGAATTTTAATACCATTCGTCCTATTTTGAGGAAAGTATTTTACCGTGTGATATAAAAATCAGGAGAGAAATGATCAACTATGAAAAAGTAGGTGTGAGAATCCTCCCGTACTGTTTATATTTTTAAAATATACTGTTTATATTTTTAAATACTGTTTATATTTAAATACTGTTTATATTTAAATACTGTTTATATTTAAATATTGTTTATATTTAAAATACTGTTTATATTTTTAAGCCTTACACTTTGAAGTACGAAATTGACAGAATGTTTTTAAAAATTCCTTGCAATAAAAATTAATTATATTAATTTAAAATTAATATGATCAATAACTCACTTGGAAGAGGCTGCCGCAGGAAATCAACTTGGACGTGGTATAATCAATAACCAGGGCCTTATTAACGTTATCAGTCAATTTCTTTTCAACGTCCTTGGGACAGTCCATCATCGAGCAATCCGGATTGTCTTTCTTTGGACCCGTGACCACTTTAACCACCAGATTTAAATCCGGAGACAATTGGTAGAGTCGATTGACTGCACCAACGTAGACTCTGCCGGTGTTTTTGTCCACCACAAGGTGGTTCATTCTATCAACTTCCGAGTCATGGAACTTATTAACAACGACATCCGGTGTCGAGTGCATCTGGCTTGGAAATCTCGGCAGCACCAGAAGGAGAAGAAGAAGCGGAAGCCGCCTTGCGAAATATATTTCTGCGGCCATCCTCCGCATGCTCCCGAAGATGTTCATTCTAAGCTACTTCCTACCCTACGGGAGCAGCTCTTCTTCGTCCTCCTACTCCGCTGCACGGCACTGGAAGCTGCAGCTTCCTTAAGCCGCTCTTCTCTACCCTGAAACAGCAAGAAAATGTATTCTTTTAGTGAAGACTTTTATTCTTTTATATGAAGACTTTGCAGTATTATAAAAATTAATGAAAAATATTTCGTAGGCTATCAATCATTTCAAATAGATGAATATGATATGTATAATCACTGCTTAAATATATCTAAAAAATAGTTCAAAATGATCTAAAGAAAAAAAAAATAAATAAATAACAACCGTAAGACTCTACTTTGGTTCAAAACGAACCCCATATTGGTTAATATTGAACCTTCTTTCATTTTTGTTGCAGATCATTTTGAACTCTTGCTTGCTCTTTGTTCATATTTAGAAATGATTAATGCGAATGATACGAGGAGAAAAATAGTTCGAGAAACTTTACCCGACTCAGTTGGGTAAACTTGAGACATATGGACACTTTGATAAAGTTTCATTTTTAGTTGTATAAAATGAAATTCGGTAATATTTCATTCACGAACATGAAAATGTGACAAATTGATACGAATATCTTCCAAACTGTACTGTAATGAATGTTGTACTTGGTAGTTGAAATTTTAATGCACATAATTGTAAAATATATGAAACGTTAGATAAAGATTACTGATCAGTTGGGTAAAGTGTGATCGAGGGCTCGACAGAAAATGTAAGTAGGTTTACAGGAAAGGCATGGAGGAATCACTGACGCTCGAGAAACTTCAACTGACAGTTGGGTAAATCATAAGCTTCTGTGGATTAAAAACAAATCTTATACACAATCAAGGGGCCATCCATATACCACGTAGACAATTTTTCACCATTTTATGACCCCCCCCCACCCTCGTGGACAAGCGTCGAATTTTGCCATACCCCCCTCCCCTCCTGAACTGTCCACGTGGTATATGGATGGCCCTCAACAGCATAGACACATACACACTAGTCAGTCACAGCCAATCAGAATATAATTTTGTCGTAAATACGCAAACAAACTCTATAACTACTATACATATATAATATACACAAGCGTTGTAGCACTTGTGAGAAACGGAGGTCAGGGGCGGATGAACCATTTTGTAGATGCCCCAATATTATTGTTAAAAACAAAAACTAACAGGGTGTCTAGCGATCAGGCCATTTGAAATTCCCGATTTTTTCCCGACCAAATTTTTCATTGTTCCGAAGAATATGGATATAAACGTATATATTATCCAAGATAATTTATAATTTCTCCCGAAATAAACAGATTAACATTTTTTCTATTTCTATTTTTTCTCTATCTTTTATTTTCGAAATTTATTTTTTCCCCTTTTCAAATAGCCGTAAATAAAGTGAAAATAAATAGATTTGACCATTAAATTAAAAAATTCCCGATCTGAAATAAAATTCCGGGGGTTCTCCCGGTTTCCTCCCGATGAAACAAAATTCCAGAGTTTTTCCCGATTTCCCGGTCAGCTAGACACCCTGACTACCAGTGCCGTGACTAAAGTTTTTAGGTACCCCCAGTAACTTTCAAGCATCATGTTTTATTTATTTTTATCAATAAATAAACGTAATAGTGGGCACATTAACTTACTAATTTAATTCATATTTAAGAAATATTTTAATTAAAAGAGTGCAGAAAGTTCGAAACCAGTGAATTTTAAAATATCCTCAAGATAATATTAATAATAAAAATAATTATTATTATTATCATCAATTATTACAATTATCATCAATCATCATCATCATATTGAGAAAAACATTTATAAAAAGGTTAAATGATATCCATTATTAAATACTAAACGTCAAGGACTGTAAGTAAGTTGAACATTCAACATCTTCCAAATTAAAAAATTGTTAAATATCTTCGAGGTGCTCAATATTTGCATTCAATCCTGAAAAATTAGAGAGGTGATGGGAGATGCCTTGTGACGTCGAGTCGGTTTACCTAACTGTCGAATAAAGTCTAAGTAGCAAAAATTAAAAGCTTCTCTACAGTGGATAAACTTTCATAAAATATGGAGGAGATAATAATATAACCAAAAGCAATTTTTCTCTACAATTCATTTGAAATTTTTCCGAACTTTCAAATAAATAATACATTTTTCACTGAGAAAAATTTACCGAAATTTGTCATTCTATAACCAATTTTAAAGGAATCATTAACATTGCATAGTTTAAAGTTTGTTTCACTTTATATTTGCAAATTTTACTTAACTAACATGAAATTTTATACAATTTTTCGTCAATGTATGACAGAATAGTTTTTAATAATTACACCACGTGCATTAATTTTTACCTTTGAAAATCTTTACTGTACATTTCGAAATTTTAATCTGCGTTATTAAAGTTTAGCGAACTGCCAAGTTTACCTGAAGTGCTTTTAACATTTTATACGTCACAAATTATTACAATAATGTTCAACATTCTCCAACTGGTCTACATTTCCCAATTTTATTCAAAAGTTGGGTAAAGTTTCCTAAACAGATTTTCTCTGTATATGTCTTCTAAAATGTCACGAAATTCAATTCACTTTTAACTTAAATAACAAAGAACAGATGTGAAAACTTATTAGAGATCTATAAAAGAGAATGCAAAGCGATCTGTAAAATAAAATTATTTAAATCTCTTAGTTAAATACTTCACTAAACTACTTCGTAACTTCAGTAAAATTTAACTGATTTTTTAGTTAAGTTTTGCTAACTCTTTAATATCAATATACCTTTAAAATCAAAAGCTCAATAAAGAATTGCTAAAAACGGAAATTAAAAATAAATTCCAACACAAAAACTCGGACATAAATACCCCAAATTATCTTTACTCCATACATTTTTCATCTTTCTATTCAAATCGGTACCCCAGAAGAAAGGGTTATCCGCTTTTTTTACTATTTTTTTTTCATGTGCATTTCCTTTTTTATACCTTTTGTACTCTCTTTTAATAGGACTCGGTAGTATCTGAGCGTATAACGAGTTAACGAGCTTCCCCGTGAAAGAGCTTTTTAATGAAGCTTTCGGGAAGAGAAACCAGCAATAATCGATATCGAGTCCACGAGATTGATTACGGTTGGTTCTTGACACGCCCTGTACGCCATACTTGTAGTGAAAAAAAAAAACGAAAAAAAAAAGGATTGTCACTCGTGGCAAAAAAGAACTTTTGTTTGTTTTCCTTTATATTTTAGATTCACAAGGAAAACTGTTGATTTTGTACTGTATAGGTTCGAGTAAAAAAATAATCTAAGCTTGAATGAATAATTTCCAGCTTCCAGATATATATGAAACTGTAGAACTTAGCTTATCTTAAATTCAAAATCTTGCATAGTTGCAAATTCAATCTTGGAACTATACTTTCAAAAGATACTGAACAAAAATATATCGTAGTTTTAGTTTGTTAATGAAGATATGAATTTTTATTTTACTTGTATATTGCAAATGCAAATTTTGTTAGTATTTCAATAAGAAACTTTCAACAATGTGCAAATCTATTCCTCGAAAGTTCGACCCTGTTTGTGCGTTTCGTCGCTATCAAAAATCAACGGAAATAACTTTCTCTGCTGTCTGCAGAACAATGATTCATCGTTGACACAGATCAAAATGAAAATACTGAAATTAAAACGATCCTTTTTTATCCTCAAGCTATGAACACTTTTTTTTCAGATATAAAAGGACTGCAATCAATGCTTTTTCCCTTGAGTGTGAAAACAACTTTCAGATTCTGATCCTACATTGCATCGAAACGAAGCTAATCAGTGTGTCTAGCGATCAGGCCATTTAAAATTCCCGGTTTTTTCACGGTCAATTTTTTTCCCCCGATCAAGTTAAAAATGGCTTTTTGTGATTTTTGAAAGTGAACTTATACATAAAGATGGAAATTTTAACATAATATACATATGCAAAATTTATATCGTAAAGAAAATAATTCTTTATTTACACGTGCCAAACCTATCTTTAATCACAGACTGAAGTAATAAATATTAATCGAAAGTACATATTTTAAAACTTTCGTGACATGTAAAATAAATATATTTTAAATTATGCAGTCAGAATCACAAGTAGTTGCTTAAATGCTATTAAAATCTGAAGAATAAACAAATAAAATATAAGTATAATCCTGATCCAGAATAAAATTCCCGGATTTCTCTCGGTAAAATAAAATTCCCGTGTTTTCCCCGGTAAAATAAAATTCCCGTGTTTTTCCCAATCTCCCGGTCCACTAGACACCCTGCTAATTCTTTTTAAACAAAAATAACGTGTATTTTTATAACGCACAGTTTAAACATCGGTAAATTTGATAAGCGACATTAATATTCAATATGTTTTTTGCAGTGCAACCTACTTAACTCGAGTCTCGAACAAAGAAGCAAAAAATATTAAACCAAACAAGAGGCTTTTAACTTTTTTTAAACAAAGATAAATTATCTCTATTTTTACCCTGCGGATTTTTTTACGAGGAAAATGATGCAGTGATAAAAAAACGAATACTGCTTCATTTTATTTACAGTTTGAAGAATATTTCAAGACGAATTTCCTGAATATTTTCTGATTCTAATAAGATAACTGTGGAATCTCCGGTTAAGTGACAAGTATTTTTAAAAATAAATTCCACCTAGCTAAGGTTGGAATAGCAGCAGAGTTAGAAATCAGTGGGAATAAAATGTCCAGAAAAAGTAGTTCTTTAAACAGGAAATCTGTTGGAATTCATTGGGAACATGAGGCTTCGATCCAGACCTGAGAAGATAGCTTGCCTCCTGCAACCATAGTGTTTTCATGCTCGTTTAGTGGTACAGGAAGAACCAGTTCGCTGCACGCTAAGCTTTATCTTGCATCGAAGAGAAAGGGACGAGACACGTTGACTTCGACAGTTTCGAAATTTTCGAGACTACGACAATACTTTTCCGGTGCACTCGACGAGAACACATTGCTCGTTGATGCATGGGGTAAAAACGAAAAATGACTATCATCGACCGCGGTGGATCTATGCCTCAAGAAGCTCTTGGATGAAAATAG
The DNA here is from genome assembly GCA_037177015.1 of Euceroptres primus. Lineage (NCBI taxonomy): Eukaryota > Metazoa > Arthropoda > Insecta > Hymenoptera > Figitidae > Euceroptres > Euceroptres primus. Next base: position 70,723 of record JBAGKK010495976.1, read on the forward strand.
GCAACTCTTACCGCACTAATTACGCAAAATGTACTCTCACATTGTGAGTTAAAACTAGTTTTTAAAAATCTCACTCCCAGTTACCAGCTCTTATCCTTGTTTGAAGCAGAACATTATTCATGAGGAATTGCACTGCATGAAGGGAAAACTATTTACACTAGATTGTGTGCACTTAATTCAAAAATATATGATCCAGTTTTAAGTACAAGAAATGTGAAATTAACACATCAGTATAAGTACAGTAATTAACATACCAGTATACTAATGCTTACACATTACTAATATCGCAATAATTAATAAAACGAGTATGCTAATCGCTAATCACTAATTATGTAAATAAACGATATACCAGTATGTGAAAAATTGATACTATGCAAGACTGGTCTAAAAATTTCATTAATTCTGTTTAATTTTATACAATTAAGAGCTTAATATTCAGCTGGATTAGAAAATGAACTAAAAATTTTTCCCAATATAAGAGACTGCTAACTGAATCTTGAAGAAATATAAAGGGATGTTTTGATTGCTGCGTGGGTTGTAGGTAGACTCCTGGCAAACCACGATTTGAAAAGCCTTCGTCTTTCATATCATCTAGTACTGCAAAATGATAAGAAAGGAAATCGCAAAGAATGAAAAAGAAAGAGGAGGCAAAGTGGAGGAAGATAAAATAGAAAAGAAGAAGGAGAACTTGAAGCCCGTGGCCCGACGACGATTTATCGACGTGGAACCAGGTGCCTTTGAGCCGGCTCTAAAGTATACTCCTCCTTTTAGCGAAATGAAACTCATGGCTTTATATGAGCGCGATTTATACGAATATGACAGGACACAGTTACACGTTCCTGGCTTGAACAACAACAGACAATTTTCTCCAATGATCCTGAGAGATATAATTTTGGAACAAAATAGTAATTAAAAATCTCATGTTAAATTTTGCCAGAAAATAACAATCACGTATTTCTTTATTACTAAAAATATTAAATTTAAATCCAAAAATATATAATTAAAAGTTAAAATCGCTAATAAATATATGTATTTTCAATATCAATATACTAAAATTTAATTAACTTATTTGAAGATTGTATTTCATATTGTTCAATTTCCACTGAATAATCAAATCAATTTCCACTGATTAATTCTCAGCACAGATTCATGTGCGGAGGAGATTGTATTTCAATTCACCGCACAATTCTCTCGACGATATCAACAACAATCAAAGGAAATAGAATCTTGGAACAGAAAACAGAATTTAAGGCAAAACGAATATGTAACCTGAAGGAGATCGACGCAGGGAAATAAAATGAAGGACTTCTGTTACTTCTCATTTTTGAAATGAGAAAAGGATACTTTTGACTGAGCTCCTCAGTCCTCTTTATGATGAAAATTCCCTTTTATGTGAAAACGTTTCCTGCTGCGAATATAGCGGAACAAAGGCGGTCATTTATACGCACGATTGCGTGCAGCTATGCAGCCGAACTTGGATTTCCTTCATCCTTAAAAGAAATGAGACAAAAAACATTCTGCGGGAGAAAAACACTGATCAAAAGATGTTTGATGATGGAAAGTCAAAGCTACCGGCCCTGAAAAACAGGGGCAGAAAAGTGAAAAGCACTTTATTTTTAAATTATCTGCAACCTTTTAATTTTTTTTAAACGAAAAAGCTTTAATAGCTTCAACATTTTAATTATTTATATAATTTTTCCGATTTGAGAAAAAAATTCCGCCAAGTTATTTAAATTTTGAAATTTGTTTTTCAAAAAAAAATAGAAAGTTTTTCTTCAAAACTCTATATCTTTTGACCTAATTGAGATATTTAAGTTTTATTGACAGATTCTGTTTCGGTTCACGGTCTTATTTCAAAATCCGCCAAAATTTTTTTTAAAAAGGTCAAAATTAACAAAATGGCGGTAATTTAAATGGAAACATAAAAGATATATTTTCTCAAAAGCCGTAAATACCATAAATACGTGTCATCTAATTTTTTCTGAAAAACAATATACACTACTCTCGCGATATACGTCCCCTTGACATAAGCCCTTCCACGAATTTTCACCGATGGTGAGGGGTCCAAGGGGACGAGAAAGCTGAGCTACGAGCTCAGCGGATTTTCGCAGTGCCGTAGCCACAAAGCGAAAATTATCCGCCTGAGCGGATAATTTCATCAGTTCGCTTTCAGTGTTTTGGTTATGTGTTATAAGTAATAATTAATAAATAATAACTAAATAAAACTTAAAATTAAAGTAAACGTTAAATTAAACTTATATTTAAAAAATATTGTTTACTCGTGACAAAAATCAAACAGAAATAGTTCATACAGCCCTGACTGTTTACGTTTAGAGACTTGCGATTTAAATCCAAGGCCATTGTAGACCATACCTGAAACGAGCCTTAAATCGCGAGAGCAGTGTATTTCGTCACTGAAAGATTTTACCATTTAAAGTGTTTCTGCCAGCATGATTTGAAATGGATTCGCTCAAATTATCATTGATAATTTTTTCAGGGAACTGGTTGCGTCTTTTTAACTGTTCTTTTCAGGTACTTGAAAAGAACAGTTAAAAAGACGAATTATAGACTTGTTGTATTCGGAATCAATAGACAGATTTTACCTGCTTTTCACCGAAGTCTCTATTGATTCCAAAAACAAAAAAATTATAATTCTTATCCGATTAAAACTTTTGATGGCTCCTTTGATTCGAAACACAATTTTCCACATTTTCACTTAAAAAATCAGATAATAAAATGTTTAAAATAAAAAAACTAACAAAATGAACGCTTTGACTAACTTTTTCTCCGATTGTCTGTCCAATTCCTCCTTAAAGAAGCTTGCATTTCCCCATCATTTAAAATAAACTTTAAGAATCACTAAAACGATAAAGAGTTCAATCACCACTCAGAGAAATGTCCTCATGTGTCAAAAGGATGTTTCTTGAAACAAATGGAATTTCCTCTTAAATTTAAGGTTAAGAGTATGTTGATTTGTCTCAAAAGGAATCCTTTTGCAGTAAACATAGTCCTCTTGCAACAAACTTTACCTAATCTTGAAGCAAATTCAAATTCACGTGGTTCAAGACAAAACACGCAAGAGGACGATACTTTTGTTTCCGGACAACTTTTTCTCTAAGTGACCGAAGTTTTTTTTTAAATGTTATGTAATCAATTTAAATGTCTTGTCAAATACAGAAGCAAAAGAGCATCTGAAAGTGAAGGGGATGAGGGTTAGGATTTAACCTGGGGACTCTCATCGTCATAATCATGACGCTGTAACTTCGTGCTACACGATTCCTTCTCGAAGGAAACTCGCGGTTAATGTACAGGTGGCAGTCGCACAAGTAACTTGGAAGCTTTTTATCTGATGGACGTGTAACGCGCGTGCCTTTCCTCGTTAATTCCCATTATGCCAGCAGCTCTGACATACCAGGTCACCGCAATAATTAAGAACCGAGGATTATTGCCCACGATTTTATTACACCGCGAACTAGGTTAAACTTCAAAGTCATTGGCATGTTTCCAGTTATCGCCCGAAACTTGTGTAGAAATAGCGAGGTTCGTCGACTTCTGTGAATCAGCCACATAGTAAACAATGGTTCATTTTTCGCCATCTCTTCAATTTTAACTGTATTTTTAATGAGAGATTCTTGATTACAGAAAAATACAACAGCTATATGAATTAGTAAATAATTTATTGACCCATAATCTAACTTCATGGAATTTAGGTCATTTATCAGAAGATTGAAGAAAAAAGTCCATTTTTTTCTGCATAAATATTTTCTATATTCAAACTTGGGAGTATTTTTATGCAAACGTAGAGGAAAGTTGCCTAAGATGGGCTATCTCCTAAGACGGTCCACCCTTAATATTTTTGTACGAAAACATATTCATCACTTATGTATGAAGATACATGCTCAGCAGAATTGTAGTTATTTTGAAAGTGTTTTTTTTTTGCACTAGAAGTAAATTAATGAAAACAGAAAGGAAAAATTATTTTTGTACATTAGAAAACGAAGTTCAACGAGTTTAACGAATAAAAACGAGTTTACCTATTTTTGAAGTTGTGATTTAATAACTGACCGAATCCATTTCAAATCAGACAGGCCGTGCAACTTTAAGTCACGGAATCAGTCGTCTATAAAAAATATTGTTTTTCAAATAAGGAAATAAGAAGACACGTATTCTATACCGTATTGAGAAAAAAAATAATTTTCACGAAGTTATAAGTTTTTGAATTTTAAGCTTCTTTTTTTAAAAAAAAAGCACAACATTTTTCTTTAAACTTTTATAACTTTAGATTTAATGAAGATATTTGAGTTTTCTTTCCTGATTCTGGCGAGGTTTATTGGCCTCTTTCAAAATCCGCCAGAAAATTTAAAAAATTTTGAAAATTCACAAAATGGCGATGGTTTTTCTGAAAGAATCAAAACATGATTTTCTCAAATACCCCACCTTGTTTCTTGCCCAAATATTTTTGATAAATTGGTAGTCCTACGATGAAAAAAAAAAATAGATAAGTTTCATGCGGGCTAAACTACTTTTGTAAACAAGAGAATTTTTTTTTAATGAAGTCGAATTTTCAAACTTTTCTTACAACTGACGGCACATACGAAAAAATATCAAGAAAAAAGTTTGATGCTTCAAAAAAGTTCTACGTAAAAGACCTCTGAATCTTTTATGATATCTTGCATCTTTGTGAGAAAAATTCGAAAATGTGATTTTGTAAAAACAGAAATGGTCCTGGACTCAAAAATGGTTTGGCTAATATAAACTAGCGGGATAGTTTCTTTATGTAAATATAAATTTTTTTAAAATATTTGAAAAAATTAAAAGGATGGGTTTTTCAATATAATCGATGTTAATTTTAAATTAAATTCTGCAAACATAAAATGGTGATTTCATCGAAAAACCCATCTTTTTAATTTTATCAAATATTTTTTTTAAAGTTTATGTTTACATCAGGAAACCATACAGTGTGTTTTATGTTGGCCAAACCATTTTTGAGTCCAGGACAACAATTTCTGTTTTTATAAAATAACATTTTCGAATTTTTCTCAAAAACGATGCAAGATATCATAAAAAATTAAGAAGTCTTTCGCGTAGAACTTTTTATAGCATCAAACTTTTTTGTTGATATTTTTTCGTACGTGCCGACAGTTGCAAGAAAAGTTTGAAAATTCAATTTTATTCAAAAAAATTCTCCTGTTTACAAAAGTAGTTTAGCTCGCATGAAACTTATCTTTTTTCTTCACCACAAGAGTACCAATTTAGCAAAACAATTTGGGCAAGAAACAAGGTGGGGTTTTTGAGAAAGTCGTCTTTTAATTTTGTTAGAAAAACCATCGCCATTTTGCGAATTTTGAATATTTTAAAAAAATTTTTGGCGGATTTTGAAAGAGGCCAGTAAACCTCTGGTTATTGGCCAAGAAGCCAATAAACCTCTGGTTATTGGCCAAGAAGCCAATAACCTCACCCTAATTGGGAAAGAAAACTCAAATATCTTAATTGAGTCTAAAGTTACAAAAATTTAATGAAAAATGTTGTGTTTTTTTTTAAAAGAAGCTTAAAATTCAAATACTCATTACTTCGTGAAAATTTATTTTTTCTCAAAACGGTAAAATACGTGTCTCCTTATTTCCTTTAAAAAAAATCTATTTTATAGACGACCGATTCTGTGACTTGAAGTTGCACTGCCTGTCTGATTTGAAATGGATTTGGTCAACTTTTAATGATTTGAAGGAGTAAGTTCTTTTTTTTTTATAAATAATTTTATAAACTTTGCCATTTTTACTTAGGTTTTATTAATTTTTATGCTGTTACCTATGACTTACCGACGGTACACCGAAAATACGTCAGATATTTAAATTTTCCGTCATAATTAGTACCTTTCCTAACCTCTTTATTGTTTTTTGATCACGAATAAAATTTTTTTAAAAATATGTTGTTTATTCACTTTATATCAGAACATTATTGATCTACGATGAAATTTATCATTTTATAACTTTTTATGAATATTAAATTTCGTGATCTTTGTTAATACTTGTTTTCTGTTAGACCTTATTTAACGCTCATTTTACGTTAATTAATGAATTTTGCATCAATAGTATGTCATAAATGTACAGAATATATTTAAACAATACGCTAAAAATAAAATTTATCAATATCTAGTGTTTTATTACATAGCTTTTTTGATTTTTAAAAGGTGCCTGTCTTAAGATACCGGGTTTCCTAAGATGGAAAAAATACATCTTTTTCCAACATCGAAATTTATTGCCTTTGAAACATTTTTTGAACTTTTAAGCATATGAACTTTGCAAAGCAAACATGAAACTATGATGTCAGCAATCGCTTTTGCTTAGTGATGCATGTCGAGCCGATAATTTTCACTGCTCGTTCGTGATCGATCGTTCCTTCTTCTATTATTTCCCGATCGAACTCGGTTCGAAAGTTGACATTTCTTGCGAGCATACAAATTTGCTGTAAATATAACCCCTAGAAGGAATAAATTAACCTTTGAAGATTCGGAAGTCAAAATTCTGGTAATTTTTTATATTTTTGATTAAGTTTCATTCATTTGGCTGTTTCTAATTAAAAACTTACTGTCATGTGCGCGATAATTTTCAAGACGAGAAGTTCGCGTAGATGGAGCGAGCAGATTGATCGGATCGTTTGTTTATCGTATCATTCGCTCGATATGCATCATTACTTTTGCTTCTGAAGTTCCTTAAAATCGAAAATTTTCGGAAAATATGGAAGGGAGCCCGTCTTAGGCAACTTTCTCCTACGTGTATAGGATCGAAGTCACTATCCAAGAATCGACTATGACAGTAATTGGCATTCTTTCGTCATTGACGTTGTATAATGTCCTCAACGATAATATCCCAAGGACCATCCTTTTCTTCTCCAGGGCATACGATCATGTTTACACGAGCAGACTGAACTTTTATAAGCTCGGATGAAACTGGTCGTTAAATTTTTAAGGGCCTTCTCCCCCGCATATAAGATTCCCTATTGCCAATCTGAAAATCGATGGAGAACGAGAGAAATGTGAAACTTGGGACGAGAATGAAATAAAAAAAAGACCAAGAAGTATGAAAGAGGGAACAGATCTCTAAGGAGATTTCGCTTAGTCCAATCTAAGGGAAGGAAAGTTAGGCGACCCCGAGCGGGGTAGGAATTTAAATCGCTAGTCGTCGGTCAAGTAAAGCAGGGACGTGCAAACTTTCCAGGTCCCTGGCTCCTCTTCTTCTTTACCTAAGCCACTCAATGCACTTCGAATCTTTGCAATTTCCAAGAGGATTTCTTTCGATTTATTCCAGAAAATCCAAAAACTTTTATGCGCTATTTGAATTATCTGTCTCTTTTAATATTGACATAGGAATTTAAGTCTGCGGGTATTTTTTAGATTCAATACGAAATTTATTCCTCGCATAATGTTCTGTGAAACTTTAGTTAAGGGTGTGTACACTCAATCCCAAAATTAATCAATACTTCATGTTTTATAAAATCGAGAAAAATAGACCTGCTGTTGATCTTTAACGAATTTTGAAAGGACAACTGAATTAGACTTTACAAAAAAATATTTGATAATGCTTCAATAAATAATAGTTATTATAAATTATTTTTCTTTAAAGTAGGCTTAAGTTTCCTTTTCACAATTCGTCACAATTAACAGGGGTTATATTTTTATCGATTCACTTTGATAAGTAATTTTTAATTTTCCTAATCAATTATTAACAATGAAATAAATTATGCTCCTCTTTTGAATAAGTGAATTTTTGCAAAATGGGATTGACACTGAGTGGAAATAAGATTATCTCATGGAAAAGGGATTTCGTAAAACAAGTAGGGTCATCCGGCGGCGAACTTTTGGATTAACCCCAACTATCAAACAGAAAAGGAAACGATATCTCCCTCGAAAGGAATGGGTAAGAAAAGGATGGGGATAAATTGTCCCAGTCCAACAAGTTCGAGGCTTTAATGGATTTTTAACGAGTTAAACAATCGTTAGGAGTTTAAACAACCTCTGCCCTACGCTCGTAGAAACAACGTCCCTCAATCCTGGTGACTTTTTAAATATCCCGCGAATTCCTGGGCTGGATAGCGCATTAAATTACCCGCCGCCGTTATCAACTTGAAACTTTGTTACTTTGCCGTCCGTTCTCTTTTTTTTTTCCACGCTTGGTCGTCGAGTTTTCAATCTCTCTTCTTCTGAAGCTATTTTTCTCTCCCGAGGTTGAATACGAAACGTGCTAAACAAAAAAAAGCCGCACTGCTGATTTAAAATTAAGGAAGTTTCAGTTCAAATCGGGAGTTTTTTGCATAAAGGATGTGCAGATCAAAATAACGAATTAGTGCCGAGGATTTATTACAATTGCTATTAATGTTAATATTGTTACTTCTAACGAATTTTGGAGGAGAAACCTAATCGCACTCTATGTAAACAAAACTCTTTTGGGTCATAATTGTTTTTTTAAACCCCTTTTAGTGAAGGCAGAAATTTTGTTGTTCATTTGATAAGAAACAACTGAAATAATGGATTTTTGATATGAAATTACAGAAAATAATGCAGGGCTCAATTTCTTAGTCCATTCCTGACTCGGGAAGTCTGGACAAGTGCAGACCTGTCTGTCTCGCTGGAATATTTGTGCGAGTCGACACGTTAGTCTGCAGAGTTCAAACAGGACTTCTCATAGCTCTGCTGCGGGGTTAAAACCATTTACTTGTGAAAGAGACAAATAGAAGGTTCTTGGGGCCCATGAGGCCCCAGGTGGACATCACGCTGCCATGTCTTTAATGTCGAGGAATTCCGTCACGAGATCGTCATCGCTTACCCTTTTACGTCCCCTAACTTTCTTCACGTTATACCCATGGTCATTTGGTCAATGGTAATTCTCTTGAGTGGTTGACATAATTATCTTCATCAAATACCAATTTGTCACTTTGTCACTAATTGGAGATTATCTTGATCGATTTGAAAAGCATTTGGTGACTGAGATAGGAATGAAAACAGTATGACGTTTTGACGGATAATGTGTGCGGAATTTTTCTCTAAATTGATTAATTATTGTTTGAAAAAAGTCGATTGTTCACAAAAATTTCATTGTAATTAGTATCTTTTATATTAAATATTTTCAACTCACCCAATTTTAAACTAATAGACTGTTTGATATTATAAATGTTTACCTGAGTCGCAAATTCTCAAAGCTTATGTGGTTCAATCATTTACAATATCTTAAAAATGAAGCAATATGTGTATTCTTTCACCTGAATGATACCTTAAATTAAAGAATTTTCTTCTTTCTTAATTTCGAAGAATTATTGCGTACTAAAATCAACACGTTAATTGTCAAAGAACGTCATCGCATAAAACAAATGTTTATTTCACTTCAACACACGAACATTCAGAAGTGTTAAATTTTTAAGGAAAGAATGTCTGCAATTTTTTTTTAATGTGAAGGGTAATTGCAGTTTAAATTTTTGTATGTGTTTGCAATCTCGGCTTGTGGATTTATTTTTAAAATAAGCTGACCTCAAGGGAATATCGACCAGTACAGAAAAGCCCCCAGGATAGAATAATTAATTCAACTTGTTTATTTTTACCTTAAATTCCCAGTAAATTTTCTATACACCGAGTGCACTCACAAATATATCTTCTCACTTGTAATGAAAAATTTTTATCTTCCTGACTCATATCCTTGATAATGACTAAAATTAAAGGATATTATTCATTTTATGATTCACATCCTCTTTCGGACAAAAGAAAAAAAAGTCTTTCGATAGAGCACTATCTTAGATAAAAAGTAGAATAATAATAAAGTTAAACATAAATTTTTTTAATCTTCCTTAAATACCAGTATACAAAATTGTGCAAGGAAGGATTTTAAAAAATTCGAATCATTCCCAAAATTATAAAAAGGAATAAATCACACTTGTATATTAAAAATATTTTTCAATTTCTTTTTCGAATAAAAAAAATTAGTCTGGCGTTGAATAATTTCAAACCAATTAGTAAAAGAGACTAGCCGGCAATGCGTTGTCCCGCACGAGTGGTCTGCGACGAGATTAAAATAAATAGAGGGCAAAGGCGCAATTGAAAAAAATAAGGTACCCGACTCTGAAGTCAAATGTACTAATTGATGGGATATCATCATTTGCAGAGAGGAAAGTATAAAATGGAAAAAGCATGTTTCTGTCAAGTTCTCAGCTAAATAAGTTTAAAAGATGATGAAAAAAATAAGATAATTGTAAAAGGAAACCCTAGCAGCACCCACTTCCTACTTTAAGATATTATTCATGCTTGAAAGTATCGCAGGAAGAGCATTAACATTTCTTCATTATAGTTGGCCATATAATTAATATTCTCAATTATTACTGTCACAAATCGAGAAATAAATATACATTTATTTATTATTCTATAAAAAACAATTAATCTTTTATGAATCCAAAAAGACTAAGAAAATTATTTACGGTTTTAATTTAAAAATTCACTTTAACTTATTCCGGCAAGGAAATTGACTCTAAAAATACAACTATTTTTAAAAACTAGATAAGTAAATTGATGCTAACTGGTACTTTACAGTCTATAATTTTATCTATAACCAAACGAAATAAGGAGATTAAATTGCAGATAAACATATGAAGGATTATTTTTAGCTTGAAAACAATTATTTTCAAATTACGACTCTTCAGTAATAAACCAAGAACGAATTATATTCAGATTTTACATGCTCTGAATGTTTTAATTGACTATTTTCCTTAACATTAATTACATAAATCAAATGTAGTACTTATATCCAGGTTGATCGTTAACTTCAGATAAGTATTTTTAATTCCAGCAGAGTCGTTTTTCGCAAAAATCTCGTGCACTACAAAAACAGAAACCCTTTCTTCACGACGTGACCCGAGTTTTTTGCGAACAGATGTTTCATGCTGGGATGAGTAAAAAGAGAGGGTAAAGCAGAGAAAGTGAGTGTAGGCGAGAGAGCAAGAAAGAGAGTTGATAATGGTAGGGCAGAGGGCAAAAGAAACACAATGTACAGTCAGAGACAATAATCCTTGTGTGGTCTTATCAAGTGTGGATAACACCCCAGGAACTTTTATTCAAGAGCATACTCACGTCGATGACTTTTAAATTGAGTCAAGTCTATGAAGGTATGAAACTGGAATGACCCTCGACACCAAAGAATAAATCAAGTCCATTGAAAGCAAAAGTTGAAAATAATTGGATTTGGCAACATTCAAGAAAAAGGTGCCCCAATTATTATAAATTGGGATAAATCTTTTTCTTTAATACCATTAACAGCATTTGTAAAACCATTCATAATAGTAGCATACCTATAATAGCATTACAATCCAATCGATATCTTTTCACAGACTATTTGTGAGGTTTCATCCATGATAGATAAGACATTTATTGACATCATGAAGATTAGGATTTTCTCTACCAATTTTGACTTTTGATTTAGAGAACTTATTCTCGGGATGAAGACGAGAAGCCCTCATTGAGTGCAAAAGAATGTTTTCATTCCCTCGCCTAGTGGAGTTTATTACAATAAGTAAACTTTGCCAAGAACCAAAACTTCAAAAATTGTATAAATCTTATGAATTTCATTAGCCTGTATATGGAATCTCACAACAGGAAAGTATAAACTTCAACTTTATGAAAATGTATCTCCTGGGAGGGAAGCAGATTGAGTCACATAATTCTTGATCAGCGGTAATGTAATACAGTTTTACCATTTGTTTCTTTTTGAAACACTTGCATTATGAACATGAGAAAAAGTGAGCATTCAAGACAAAATTAAGTTTCCTAAAATGTGAATTTTACTATAATTTACAAAAATTGTACCAAGATGATCCAACTTTCTCGTGGGAGTAATCTCCTTTTTTTAGACAAATATCGGTTAAGATATGAATGAAGCTTTTTTTATTTTTTGAAGGCCTCATGCCTCAAATTCATAGAATTTTTCTACTGTAGTCTGAAAAAGCAAAAATTATAATAAATTACAGTTTCTGAAGATGACTGTACGATGCAAGCGTTGGCAGGGAGGATTGCCCGTTAGGGACCACGTGCAGCATCGTACGCAGGTCGAAGCCCCGAGGGAAGTCGAAACAGGGGTTCCAAGAGGATCAGGGAAACACAGGGGTGTATTCCACAAGCCTAAAAAGGGGGAAACCTAAGGATGATCCTCGCTACGCCCAACATAACAGGGATTTATACCAGTGACGAAGGCCAGTTCACTTGTGCGAAGGGGGAGGGTGAACACTGTGAACATAATATTTCGGTATCCTTTGATCATGAGCTCGATCGATAATGTACTTTTTTAACTACATACAACACGCATTACCACCCCTGTTTAATAAAGAAGCAAAACCATTTTATATAAAAACTCATTCATTCCCGAGCTAAATTTCCTTCACAGAATTCTATTTTTCAATTGCCCTCTTTTCTCTGTGCAACACAATGTTACAGAAGAACAAAAAATGTTCAAAATCGGTACACGGAGAAAATCTGGTTAGGAAATTTTACCCAACCAATTGGGATACATGGACCGGTTGGAGAATGTTTAACATTATTGTAATAATTTGTGACGTGCAAAATGTTAAAGAATACATTGCAGTTCGATAAACTTTAATAACGCAGATTAAAGTTTCGAAATGCACAGTAAAGATTTTCAAAGGTAAAAATTAATGCACGTGGTGTAATTATTAAAAACTATTGATGAAAAACTGGATAAAATTTCATGTCAGTTAAGTAAAGTTTGCAAATATAAAGTGAATTAGTATTGACCCATTAAATAAAAAATAAAAAAACATGAAAATTTTTTTCCAAAAAGTCCGCCATTTTGAAAATTTTAATTTTTTTTCATTCTACTACCTACGATAGCCACAAGTGTACATTTTAAGAATCTCTTTGATTTTTTGCTTTCAGATTACCTGGAGAGCCGGAATCATGCTTACCGTACGGGCACTTTTTTTTGAGGCCTCATTTTCGAGCGAGTGCAGCGTCCACCATTTTGAATATTTTTATTTTAAAAAAATGTATATCATATGGTTCAAATGTGTGCCAATACAGTGCCAAAGATTTCAAAATCATATTTCTTTTCAATTTTTTTTTAAATTCCGAAAAAATGATGGGAAAAAGTGCCCATCACACTAGAATACCCCCTTAATTAGATTCTCATCATATATGAGTGAGTATATTTTGAAAAATTAAAAAAAAAATATTTTCTAAAGACATAAAAATTGAATTTCATTATTTTTGCAATATTTGAACTTCAGGGGAAATTCAGTTTAGAAACAACTGTGGAAACAAATGAGAGGAATGTTTGTACCTACGAAAATATTGGAGAATTTTTGACATGCCAAGGGAATTTCTACTTTTCTATATATATTATAATTTTTTTTTGTGCGAAAATACGGGGCACACATGAACTCTATATTTATTCTCATCTAATTATTGCGTGCACATACGAATCCACATACCGGAGGTAGTCTTGGAGGAATTTTGACTTTGATGGGCAGCGGAAAAGAATAGGATTCGATAGAATAGCTCACATTGTGCTGCATTTTAAAAAAAATTTCTGGAGCTAATAACGAAAGCGCAGCTCAAAAACGACGATATTGATGTCCTGTAAAATTATCAACATTATAATTTTTATTCACATTTCCAACAATTTGTTTAAGAGTATCTTTTAATCAAAATATAGTTATAAATATTTCCAATTAACATCTCTTGAATATAAATATTTCCACTAGTATTTTTGATTTTATGTAAGAATTTATTCAAACCCTTTTAATTTAGAACAAAATATTGACTTATTCACAAGGCCAGAAGCATAATAAAAAATATTTCTGTTGGCATTATTCCAACTGTATAAGAGAATTGAGAAATTGTTCCAGAAATGTTGTTTTGTAACAAAAAAATAAGTGTTTTACATGCGGAAACGAATTCATGAATTTGCTAAGAATTAATCATCATTTAAATTATATTAAAAGGAAATTAATAAGACATATTTGTATGGACATATAAAGGAGGGAACAAAACTGATCCGTCAGAGAAAACGAGATTGTCAGGTTTCCTGAATCGATATTTTGTAATCTTAACTTAGTATTCTTGTCTCTACCAAAGTATAAGAAATTCTCATTTTTCCTCCTCTATCTTCACGCACACGTCACCCACGTGCATATCAAGTGAATGATGATTGTTCAGAACACCACGTGTAATATTTAACCTTGAATTGGATCAAACAGAGGCGAGAAATCATTAACAATTATGTAAATTACAAAATCTTTGATTTCAATCACGAGCTATTTGAAAATTCAAAGAGCCATAAACTCTCATTTCTTAAACCTCACAGTCATCTAACTTATGTGCCGGCCCAGAACAGGGAAAAAAACGATTGCGAGAGTTTTTCTTTTTATCCTGAGAAATCGGAGATGCAGCAACAGCTGTTTAAAAATAGTCTGAATAAAAATTTTAAAAATAGTGCGACAGAAGAATTTTAACAAGTGTCAAATTCAGGACACTAGATTCAATTTACAGGTTGCTATCCAAGCATCCAAGTTGCTAAAGGATAAAAATTTAATCTGAATTTAAAAGCTTCTCCAGAAACAAGCCAAGTCAAATCAAGAAATATTGAAAAAGCAAAATTAAAATTGATTTTTAATCTAATCAAGTGATTGATCGTCGATCGACAGAGGATATAAAGTGATGATCATGCGTGAGAATGAAAAATGCGATATTCGCGCAGGGGTTGTGTGGAAAATAGTGAGAAGCAGCCAATCCTCTGAGCTTTTAAAAATAACTCGTTGGCGAGAATCGCAGTATTAGTCGCAATATTTTTATCTGTCACGCGAATTTATTAACAGTCGGATCGATCGATTCAAGTCCAGTGCAACTACCTCACGAAGGGCAAATCACGAAGAGGAGGAAGAAGCACACTATTTGAATTATAATAATAATGTATCAGGACTCGATTTTGGTAGGCATCCGTCTAATCAGGTCAATATTATAAATGATAATAAAGTTGATTTCGTCAGGTGCGGAAATTTGAATTTTCGGGACAAAAGACTGCGAGCGATGCCTGACTGCAGGCTGAGCGGCCGAAACGAATAGAACTGGGCCGCCTTCTTGTAGCCCTGCGCTCTTCGACCGCTAAAATCACCGCGTTGTTACGTCAACCTGGTTTCTTGCTGGCCCTCCAACGTACGTTTGCACTAGTTGACATTCTTAGATATAGCATATCTATGTGCTCTTGGACCGATTTTGTATTTGTTGAGCTTATACACAATGGCCCATATACACCATCAGCAAGAACCGCGCGCAGAAATCCAAATATATAGTCTTTTTGAAGACCACTTGGCTGATTCTGTTTCCCCAGCAGATTTTAATTGCAGGACAATTTTGAATGAAAGCGATGGAAGATCGTGTTTTCAAGTTGTTAGTAATGATGAGAATGTTCGTGGTTATATTATATATTATATATTATTCAAGTGGGGGGTTAGGAAATAATTCTAGAATGCCAAGATGTTGAAATTATTTCTAGATTTGAAAAAAAAAAAAAAATAGAGAAGAATCACTTACAGAAATCGAGTCTAAAGGAGAGCAGGTATAATATTAGAAACGACACAAACCATCACTAAATTACAGTTTCCTCTTTATAGTAATAAAAACACTATAAACTTACACGGTGATGTCAATGAGAATCGCGGATCAACTGTAGCGATCAAAGTAAATCGAGATAAAAATTATTAGCGTGGGATAAAGGATTACCCCACCAACTTACATAAAAGAATCGAAGACTTCCGACCAATTAATATGCATCGGCCTCTGATTACTCGCACACACGAGAAGGGAATTCTATGATGTCATAGACATCCATTCACGGTATTGAAGGTTCTTAATTGGCTCAAGGAGTCTCTACCTCTTTCTCTGCGCGCCAAATAGTCGCAAAACAAAAGGCAGTTATTAAACAATATCTGACCCTAATAGATCAAAATTTTTGCTTCTTGGGAAAAGTATTCGAAATCTCAGAGTACGAAGACTGATTATTTATACAATATACATTCCTAAAATCTTCAGATATCAGGAAATTTATAATGTTATGAAAAATAATTATAATAGCTGACGGTGTGTGCCAACGTTTTATTTTTTGTGAAAGTTCCAGTTCGCAAGAAAAACTTGATCACGAAGAGGTAATTGCAGTTTGCAACGTTTTTGTACCAAACTTTTTTATTCTCAAAAACTCTGAATACCAAAAATTCCCCCATAGCACGGAATATTCCATTCACATTCCCGGAATATTCTATTGGAACATTGGGAATATTCTCAGGGAATATTCCAACAATATTGCAGAAACCTTAAAATATCCTACATCTGGAACATTCTCGGGGAATGTTTCGGACATATTCCTGCGGAATATTGGAATGGCCCTGAATGTGCCCTGATTGTTCCTATGGAATATATAAATATTTGAATAATCTTTTAAAAATATTCCAAAAACAGATAAGAATTATTAAAAATATGGAAAACATATGTGATTGCGCGATTTGTTTGATACTGACTACATATCTTCAATATATTCTCTCGTTTAATAAAATTTTTGAATTAATAGTTCGATAAATATGACATTTTGTAAAATATATTGTGCAAAAATAGTGATTATTATTGACTGCTA